>JAECUM010025295.1:0-79826 GCA_016617855.1 Megalonaias nervosa | reverse complement strand
CCCGACGAGAGCTGTGTAATTAACCTGAAAATGTGTATGATGGACATGGCATTTATTGGGTTGTTGTGGTGAATGATCCACATTAGAGCGATGTGGATTATTTCGATTCGTTTGGTTTACCTCCACTAGGTTCTGCATTACATCCAACAAAAGAATAAATGAGCTATGTAGAACTCGTTGAAGCTTCAGGACGTCAACGATAGCACATGTGGATGGTACTGCATCGACTACAACCAACGCAGGAATGAATTTAAGTCACCCGTCGAAGTGATTTAACAACTTTCGAAACAGCGTAGTTGCCAACATAGTGCAAACCATAACATATAACAAGCAACGTTAACTCGTGGTGCCTTAAGTGAAAAACCGGAACGGAGAGAATGGACCCCAAAGAGGTGGTCGCGAAGAATAATTGCCTCATGATCAAATCCATGTGTGCAGTATGTGGTCAAAAAAGATCACATATCGTCACAGGTAAGGTAACGCAGTCAGCAGAGGCGAAAACTAAAATATAGGCAGCAGAGTTGTATGCAATGAAAAAGCTGACTTAGTGTCATTGCCCTGTATAAAAATACACCATTGCAGGCACTGTGACCTCGACAAGAGTTGCGAGGTCCTTCGCCTGGAAAGATATATGTGCGTGATAAACTGTAAATGCTGCGATGAACGACAAATTTTAGGTGCCGCTGTGCACGTCTGTGCGCTGATCGGAAAACTTGCATGATCCCGTGGCGGATGGACGTTGTCGGGATATACATACACAGGGTCGTGGAACTTCTTAGAACAACAAATGGATGAAAACGATCAGTCTTTTCCTGGTCAGGAACCCTATAACGACGTAGATGCCATCGTGATGCAACATGACCACTGGAACACAGATCAACCCGATGACAAAGCTGGATGTGATCGAGTCATGCTGAGGCTAACAATTTCAGAGAGCGTGTAGACCGAGCTGTTGTGCGGGGCATCATAGGAGCCAAACATAGGTTAGGCATAGGTATACCAGGTAAAATGAAAAAGTGAACAGCAGATCTTTCGGAACTGAATGTTCTCGCAGTTGCATAAACCAGTGTGCAAGCATTTTCCACGATGCCTTGTCATCGCGTTCGCGGCAGACGATATATGGTCGGCAGATCACGTCTACATGAAAGATTACAGCATGTACAAAGATAATTTCAAATATCTCATGATGGTGTTTGAGGTAGTTTTAGTTATAGTACTGTAAACTCCGGATCCTGTGACACCACGGGAATTAAGGGACTTGCTCCTGATCGTTTTCTCTGATTTTCAGATTCATTTTCAGTTCAGCATTGTAATCTTTAAACTTTTCAAGCAGCTTACTCATGTTCTTTCTCGCTCTCATCCTTGATTTGCTGAATCGATCAGCCGTGCTTGTGTTTGATATTACATAACAAATTACGTGCAGATACCACTTTATAGTAATTATCCTCAGCGAACGATGCTAACATCACATGCTCTTACATTTCTGGATGTCTTTCTCTTACAAAATCCTCTACCCATTCTCTGTTCAAAACATTAGGATCTCCATAACCGGTATTGAAAGTAAAATAAATTGATGCAAGATGAATCTTAATATTATCACCTTTCATTGCCCCCTCTGAAAACTCTGAAACTGTTCTTTCTCAGCTGAAACCTTTCTTCCTCTTTTCAGGGATTGAAGACTGTTTTTGTTTCTTTTTCTCTTCTTTCATCTTTTATAGCTGCTGTTTCTTTTCCTGTTTCACTTTTACAGTTCGGACTTCCTGGCTTCTCACTTTTGTTTTGCTTCAGCTCGCTTCCGCATAGTGTCGACGTCACATTCAAGAGCAGGAACCAACTCTTCCAGCAATCGATGTTGAGATTCCTGGGTAGATTTCATCGTACTCTGAGTCAATTTAAGAGTATCCAACACCTGATTTTGCTTCGTATTTCGCTTTGTGGAGTTTAGTAAGAATAGGTTTGAACCATTCCCCGGCGATATCTCTCTCAAAGGACTGTTATCTTGTCCTCGTGGACGCTCTGACGTATCGCTACACGCTGCGCGATAAGCATGTTGAAGATATCATCACGCTGACGACGACTCGTAATCTTTTCAAACGACATGATGATGACATCCTTGTTGTTCAAAGAAAATGCTATTTTCCAATGATGACAGGTATGTAAAATTCATCAAAGCCTTTTCGATATCTTTCAGGGACAGTTTCCGCATCGCGATCAAACGTTATAAGCTCTTGTTTAGATCCAGACGTCCCAGCGGCGTAGCAGTCTTTGAATTCGTGCGCGATGATGCCGCTGCAATGGTCTCTCATGCTCACGTCTGTGCCACTGTATTCGAGTCCTGGAAACATTTACTAAACATCCCGTGTTACATCAGATATTGTTAGGCGCATCGTAGTACGACTGAGTAAGACAAATGCTGTTGCAGTGCTTGTTTTGGGATAACGAACAACACTCGCAGATACGGTTTATGTTCTTGCGCTCGATTTTAATACTGTCGACACGATTATCTTATGCATGTTCGAATTCATTTCTTCTACGGGTTGTATCTGGTCTGGTTCCTCGAAGGTAAAGACATCATCACGGTCAGAATCTCTGAAGACAGAAGTTTTTTGCAAGCTAACCGCCAAACTCACATAGTTTCCTGCATTTGTCCAGGTGAGGATTTAACGCATAAATGAGCATTCGGTCGTAGTTCAGTATGTTGTTCAGGAGCTTGTTCAAAAGCAGATTCATATTAGCACGACCGTTCGGACCAGTAATCATGAAATGGCAATCAGGCATCAGAAAGTAATACTGGTGCGTTTTCGTTTTTCTTTTTCTTTGTGTTCGTGTCAAAATTAATTATATTCATTGTTTATATAATTTACGAAACTGATGGGTTTGGACGTTTGTAGAATAATTCTGTGACTTCCCATTGACTGGGCTAGGTCACATGCATAGGCCAAATTAACAAACAATGAGTAGTGAATTCTGTCACGTGGGTCTATTGCCAAATATAGCCGCAATATACGTTGTTTATATGAAGAGAATTAAGCAATCATATTCCGATTTCGGTGTCATTCACACTTGTAGTGTTCCCATTGCATGTCTTGAGACATGCTTTACCAGACCTGAAATCTATACAATCATTAAATAAATCAGTTTGTTTTATGTTGTACTTAGATATCAATCGAAAGGAAAGGAAAAACATTTCGGACTGTTCAGTGGAAATAATATGTGACATTTTAAGGAAATCATGTCACGGAGTTGTCTCTGCGGCTTGCGCAAAACTGCCCAGCACACCACCATTTCTCGCTGAGGAAGATAGCGTGAGGTGGACGCGCTCTCTTTTCGGATGGGCGTGGTTTACTGTGTATGACCCCTGCAACCCAAGCAATCATGCTCTTGAGAGAGAGAGAGAGGCCAATTTATCTATATCGTTATCAGATGATTATACACATTTCCTAGTTCTAATGAAGAAGACTGTGTAATAGATGTGATGCGAACTCAAATTTTAAAGTAGTTGCAATACCTCAAATGCTGTACTGCTACGGCTGTTCTCTTTTGTTCCAAAAGGCTTACTGACACCTTTTGGAACAATTTTATGCTTCTACTCTATTCAAAGAAATCTAAACAAACTCGGGCACTGACCTAGCGAGACCTTATTGTTTTTCTCTTGAACAGTGCAAAGTTATTCTACCGTTTAAACACGGAAAGTAATCATCTGAGGTATGCACATTTACATTCCCGATGACAACTGCTTCTGTTCACAAACAAAGAATCGGAAAACACATACATTTGTACTTAAATGCGAAACACGTGTTTAGTCCTTTACATGTAATGACCCAGCCTTGAGGCTGAATATACATGTACACAGTTACTAAACTTTAGTTCAGTTCTTACTACATTTATATTGTAAGGGACTGGTCATTGAATTTATTGTTCTTTCCGATTGAGACACCTTTTTATTTCTTTCTTTCATCACAACATATAATTGTTTCAAGTAATATAAACTTTTGGAAATTTAAATTTTCTCCTAATAAAGAATCATCTTCGATAGTCAAGGGTTCGACATGTTAACCCTCTCTATCCTTGGCGGATTGAACATATATTTCCGTGCTTTGTTGTAGTGACATCTATTGGATTTCATGAGTTACCTCCCTTAGTATGTAAATGCAACTCGCGTATTATATAATGCCAACTAACCAAGAGTGCAACAGCGGTGCATTGTACATAGGCCAAAAATGTTGGAGCCAATTAACGTGAAAAGAATACTTTGTAAGTTTAACATCGAATGGATGACTACGTACCAGAGATAATCCATTAAATGTTTATTTGAGTGCAAGGTATTTGTACAAACACAGGCCGGCAATGCAAAACTGTTTTTATGAGTCCATCCAAACTGTGTGTGCTCCTCTGGTTCCAGTCATGCAGGAACAATGTACAGATTTGAACAACTTCAATTTGATTGGATGATGTGGCTTGCTGCCGCATCCATTGAAATTCACAGACCTGAAGCAAATAAATATCTGTTCGATCCGCCACGGTGTAGATAGGGTTGACATATCGGAAACTTAGCTAGCAAAGATGAATATAGAAATAGTTCTACAGAGATAAAGATGGTGAAAATTTTAAACACTGTTATAAAATGAACATCATAAGACGAGGTCAATTGCAGCGCGGGAGAGGTACATTTCTAAAAGGAAGCTATATGACTTGGCGTGTTGTAATTTGCAACTTAAATTATGAATCCATCTTTAACAGCGTAAGTTTGGTAATTAGTGCAATGAATGTTTTGAAATGAAAATTCTCTCAATATTGTGTGACCAGAATGTACAGATGCAATAATTTTATTAGTTTTGATACAGCTCGCCCAATATACTGTGCTACAGTATCTTATGAAATTCAAAATTATTGCACTCCCTGCAGTGAAAAGAACGATACTGGCCGATTGACGTCAAACATTGTAAAAGAAAATCGCATCCATATTTGACTAATATGAAAATATATTGCACAAGTTAAACAATGTACGATCCCGGCCGGATCAGATCAAGCTTACGGCCAAACCTATATTTATCAGTATAGATGAAACCTGGATGACAGTTTATGTGTAGCGAAAAGAACATGTGCCACTGCATTTTATGGACCTACAGGGGTTTGAAACATATAATTTTATTTGCGCATCAAAGAGTCGGGTGCTAATTTCGGTAATGAGCGTTCCAAAGTCAAGACTAATAAAAGACTGAAATCACTAAACAATATGTCTTTTATCAGTTTCAGCTAAGATAAGCTCTCAAAAGATTCCTTTTCCTTTCATTATCAACCAATGCTGGCCAGCCAAACCCGTATATACTCTGTTTTATGTTCTCCCATTTCTGGACTGGTTCCCATTTTCTATATAATAAGTACCGTGTGTCCTATATATCCACCCTTGGTTTTCTTGACTAACCTAGGGATAGTAGTACAATTCATGAGTAGGCAATCTGCACTTCTGCTTGTCAAAGATTACATTAGTTAATATTAAATTACATTGCAAGTTCATGGTCACCTATATAGCAATGGTGCATTTCAGGCAACATTTAAGAATTTGAACTTAATTTAGGAAAATCAGAAAAACCCATTAAAATAAAGCTGTCTAATAGTAGTCACTTTTCTCTCTATCACCCTAAATCTCTCTTCAATTTAATACTGAAATATATTCCCAGCCTTGTCGTATTATGTAATTAACGAGGAAAGGTCAGAGTGGTCATCTACATGTGCAGGTATTATTGCAGAAAAGAAAGTTATAATGACAGAAATTACCTAAAATCCCCCAGAACACATATAAATAAAAAAAAGTTAGGTAGAAGCAAGTTCACTAAAATATGAAGTTTTTAAAGGGCTAAGAAGGGGGAAATAAGAAAGCTTGAAGAGGATTTTCAGATTATAACTGAGCAAATTGTGAAAACGATAGAGAAAACTAAGGATGAGGAGGAATTTAGGAGACTAAATGACGAATTAAATTAAATCATGGAGTAGGAGAAAAAGAGGACTGGATCGGGAATGTGCTTCTACCAGAACCAGGCCGAGATCGTGGAGAGGTTAAAATTACTGGTCACTTCTAAGCAAGCAGGGAATACTGGTGTTGAAATCGAGAACGAGATCAAGGAAATTTTAAATCATCTTCTGGACAGTGCTCTACTCACGAGAGAGCAGTACCATATTTTGTACGATTATTTAATCGATTGGCCGCCTATTCATCGGGGTTACAAGAAAGCTGTTTCATGAAGAAAAACAACCATTTCTATCTTTGTTCCTATTCATCACATAACAGTGTCAACACATGAAAATAAGAATATGCATCTCTTTTACACTTAGCTGTTACTTGATTCGCGCTCGGTAAATTCAACTGTGAGATACAGTCAGCCTCTGGAATGAGGCCAACAGGCGCCGCATGTGATCGCGTTAACAATCGTTTTGTTTTGTATTGGAAATCAGATGATTACAATTCAGCAGGTGGAGATAACATCACTGATATTGCTGCTGAAATCTCCAGGCTCAACACCATTAACGGACACACTGCTGTAAACATCAAAATCGGACCTTACTATTCCACGCTGCGTACCATAATCACTTTATCTGGCGGTTATTATGTAACAATTTCTAAATTCTATTAGTTCTATCCTTGCTTTTAGCAATGGCATGGTAATATCGGGAAACAGATATAAGAAGGAGCCTTACCTGTGAAAATCATCGATTTCAACAATTTACTCATCAACTGCTCGATCGCCCAAGGATCACTCTCATCTGTAAGTTCAGCTTCAAACGTGATTTTTTGTACGGCGGTTAATATGCCACCTGAATCACTGCATAAAACAGTAGCTGTTAAAAGCATAACTATACACGACGATCACGTGGAGCGCGCCGAAAAATCACGAACTCGTGGTGTCTCATGTGCGAAACAAGAACGTGGAAAATACACCCCATGAAGGGTGATCACCAGAAATACTCGCTTCAATGTGATATCGGTTTGTAAGGTGTACGGTTCCAAAACATCGCATATAGTGGCTGGTAACGCATCATCTGCAAGAGAGTTGTATCCGCTACCTACAACTTAGTCTGCCTCTATGTATAAAAGAGTATCGCATACACTGCAATCTTGACACGAGCTGTGACGACCTTCGGGAAGAACGAAATCTGTGTGTAGGATGTTGCAAGTAGTTTAGGGAGCGTATAATACTTGGTGTCGTCATTGACATCCATAATGTTATCTGAACATTTCCAATGCTAAGCGAAATATGGACTTTACCAGGCCACAAAGTAAACCAGACTGGAAAAAAAAAACTTGAAGAAACTATCAGCCTTTGCTTAGGCAGGAACCTTATAAGGGCGTCGATACCACTTTAATGCAGCATACTATTTGTTACAGAGATCATTCAGACGATAATGCCGGGTGTGGTCAAGTCATGTTGAGATATCTTGGTGACTTAACATAAGCGAGTGGATAGAGCTCTGGGACTTGGAATCATAGGAACTAAACATAAGCTTGGTGGTGGCATGACGCAAGGAACTTGGTTGTTACCTGATGCTGTAACTGATGTGTCAAAGTTGTTAGCGGAAGAATTTCATAGACCGTCTAACAAGCATTATTCACGTCGCTGACATATGGTCTGCTGGTCTAACCGACATTAAAAAATACAGCGCCTACAACAATCGTTTAAAGGACCTGCTGACGGTCATCAGTATGTTTAGCAAATACACCTGGGATGCTCCTCTGACAAACAAAAGAGGAAATTCTATCGTAGAGGCACTGTATAACATTGTGGGCACGAGCAAACCAAAAACAATATTGGTTGATCACGGTAGTGAGTTTTGTAACAGAAAAGGCTTCGGAGCGAATTCCAAAAATAATATTGATCTGTAATGCACGTAGAAGCAGGTTAATGTCTCCGTCGAGAAGGAGTTAAATAGAGCTCAAAAAATCGCCTGTGGAAGAGATTTAGCAGCGATAATGCCAACCGATACATAGATTATTTACCAGAGATCGTGGACCAGTATAATCATGCATGCATCGCAGCATAAAAAATAAATCCATTAGAATCATCTGCAGTAGACCGTAAGCAGGATGTAACATATGCCTTATTGTTTAGATTTAAATTTAAGGTACATGACCATATGAGAATAATCAGGCAAAATGGCCATTTTGGAACGGCATATACACTTAATTTTAAAAATGAACCTTTAGTAGTGTATTATATAATTTAAACAATAACTGTCACGTACACGATTACGGATGTACCAGGACAGCCAGACAAATATAACTCTTAGATCTGTCGACAGAGCTGATACAGTTGCATGCCATCACGCCTTCAAAATTCATTCTATCATATGTCTTTGATACATTTTCACCGGAGGGTTGTTTACATTTAGCTGCTTGCTCAGGAAGCCACACCACCTCAAAAAATATGCTTAACACATAATCAAACATATTCAAATTCACACGAACTGGAAGCAGAGCTCGGCTGACCAAGTTAAGTAGCTGCCGAAATTGATCTCCCTATGCTGACGACATATTAAAACGCTTTCGCTTCTTTTGGAGATGCTAGTGCTGCTCATACAGCTGCTCTGGTCTCTGACGGCTGTGATATCCCCTTCTCCGCTGGTCATCCTGATACTTATCGTTGTGTACTTCAGGGAAAAGAAATCATTTATGGGATGTAAATCACATCCCTATTAGCAATCACCAATGTCTCATCAGAACATTTCAAACTATCAAAAGTGTCACCCATCTCCTCAGGCAACTCAAGCGACACTACTGTGCATGGCTTTGTAGGTCGAGCCAGTTTCTATGGAAACGATGTTCAATCATCCATTTTTAAAACTACTAATAACATAAATGACTTTTGGTTAAGAAATCCACAATTTGCTTCTGCGTTTGGTCCATAACACCCATTTATTCTTACTTAAAAGTCCCGCATTTCTGTATATCTGGCAAAGAAACCAACTTTGTTTCTGAGCTTGGTTCGGTGTCCCCATGGTCAAGAAATACTCATTTCTATAATCCTGGTCCAGAACCCACATTTATTACATTTTCTGCACTCGAGCAACACTCATTTATGCATACCTGGTCCAGAAAACCACATCTTCATGCATGTGGTCCAGAACCCCCTTTTTTCTCTATTGGTCTAAAACCACCGTTTCTGTATATCTGATCAAGAATCCCGTTTTCTGCCTTCAAGAAAAATTTTCCCGAACCCCCATTTTTGATTATTTCCATGAAATGTAAATTGTGCCTCCGATTTGAAGGTGGTAATAGCAATGTTTGTATAACAGATTATTATGAATCCTCTCCGCTAACACACGCACACACACTGACACACACACAATCATGCAAACAACCACCACCATCATGAGATAGATAAGATAGTTTGATATAAAATGTGTACATTTTTACACTGATTTCATTTTAAAAGAGATCACCATTTAGAAAATTTTGCAATAAATATGATACTCGATATGGACATAAATCCATGATATGGTGGGAATATATTGTGTTGATGGGAGAAAAAATAAACATGCTTTCTGGACAGGTAAGAATGAAAAGTCCCAGTGTTTAACGGTTAAATATGTATTTATTTCTATTTGTATGTTAATATATGTATATGAAAGGGACATTATGAACTGAAACTACTGTGTATTGGATTAATGTAATACGCACTGGCATAAAGCATTTACTAATTCTTGAGAATAAACGAAATTGCAATTACACTCTTACATGATTTGCAATATTTTTTTTTAAATGGTTTGAAAGCACGTGACTATGATTTTTACAGGCCATTATACAATACTGTTCTCTGAACTTCTGGGCGACGGTGTTGTTTGCAAGTATTTCATATTTTTTTAATTATTTTACGCTACCTTCATTAACATCTAATGTGTCATCCACATTTATAGTGACCATATCTCCATGTTTTGACCTAACAGAGGCACAAAGTGATTGAGTACAAACACATTGGTTCTTTCTGGGACAGATATTTGTGTCCAAATTATGCACACTGCGTGAGTTGCGGATTTGTTTATTGCCATTCTAACAACCTTACGATTACAAGGTTCTGATGCAAATTCTAATTGTAACTGTGGCGACAATAAGATCGAATGGGCTTTGAGATGCGGGCACTTAGTGCATAAATGTCCGCCATTTCAGAGTAGGAACCAGCCTCAACAGCATCTTTCGCAAAAGCTTTGAATAGTCACTAACAACAATGGCATTTTCACAGATCAAGCCCACAAAACAGTTGGACTTTCATCATAATAAATAGATTTCAGAATCCGTTCTACTGCTGTTCGTAGGCGCAGAAGTTCGAGACAGTTTTCTGAACCTGCGAGTACTAGAAACTGCTCCGTTCAAACAGTTACAATCACCACCTACTGACATTCGTACAAAATCTATTAAAATTACTGGTTGATACATTTTTTAAAATTTCCACAGAAACTGCACATGTCCCTCCATTCCTAAACATGCACACCAATTCTGGAATAAAAATCCCGTGGGTGATGAGAAGTTTACTTTCGGACTTTCCTGCACTGGTCAAGGCATTCTTTTCTTTCGAATGGAAAGAGTTCTGCAGTCTGGAAATATATTTTTACAGTGTTGTTTAAATATAAACACACACATATCCTACATATCAACTTCATTGCTTCGATTCACAAAACTCAAAATCGGGCGTGAGTATTTTCAAATCTGGAAACAAAAAGTCATGGCAGCGTTGAGCAGACGGGAGCAGCTTCTTCAATGTGCTCGACATTGTTGTCTTCATAGAACGTGTGCAGGACGGTATTGTATGAAGCTTTTATATCAAAACATTTACTGCTCAGTTACGAAATATGTGCATAATCAAAGCCGGGCTTATACAATTAACGAATAATGACAACGTTGAGGAAAAGGGTGCCGTTTTTTAAAGTGCGCTACAATTTGTTTTAGCTTGAATAAAAGGGATGACAATAAAGGGTGTGCAGTCAAATAAATAAATTATGCGACTTCAAAGCAGCATGAAACCGACTTTCACTATTCATTCCGCATTAAGCGACTTATAAATAGATTGCTTACTTAATTTGAATAAGAAATGAGATGAAAGGCAGGACAATAAGGGTGTGTGCAGTCATTTAGAACATGAAATAGGCAACTTTAAACAATATGGATTAAACCGACTTACACTGTCCGTTCCGGCGATTACCTCCATTTAGAAACGACCAGTCTTTGTCATAAAGTTACAAACATCCACCACTCATTTCAGAAACCAACAACATACTGGTATGTTGTACGTACCTCCTTGGCTGCCAGTTCATCCTTCCATAATTGCCTTGATACACTCATGGGTCCCCTTACAGTCCTCCTGTAAACTAATTTAAAAAGTGAAATCCCTGAACTAACCTTTGGTAATTCACAGTAAACGAAACCTCGCTAGTTAGTACCGCCTCAGGAATATCAAAACTCGACCAAACTACTTGCTATGACCCTATGGTTAGAAACTAAGTAACTTGACCAACAATTCAATCATCAAAGTTTTAAATGTAAATGTGAGTAATTTTGAGCTCAATCCAAAGTATTCCTGAAAAAGTTTTATGAAAGTCCAAATGAATGAAAAGTTCCATATAAAATTTCAAAACTGGAAATGTTCTGGCGTGCTAAGAGTAATGACATCAAAATGGCATAGATCAAAACACCTTAGTATAATTCACAATCGTTCCAGAATACTAATATAGTCCAAAGAATGAGCACTTTCTGTTTCCACCAATCTGATTAAAATCAGATTTCCGCTGTCCTACGTGAAGATCTGATGAAGACAACTTAAGGGTCATGTCCTGGTGACCTTTGAATAAGCCAACGGAAACGAAGCGTTCGAAAATCTGAAAGTGAATCCAATCGTTCGGTACACATTCATGCTCTTCGTCACCATGCTCAGTCTTAAAACTCGAAGATATAAGACAACATCTAATTAGTTGCTAAAATTAGCGATTATGGTAATAACTTTGGTTATCAGAACATGACCTCTAAATGGTCGCTCTCAGATCTTTACGTTTAACAGTGGGGATCTGATTTTAATCAGACTGTATTTCCATTGAACAGTCCAAACAAATATTTTCCTCCTGAATAATAACTAAGTACAACATAAAACACATCAGCAGACTTACAACATAATTACAAGAAATCAGAATGACTCCAAATTAGGAATGAATCTGATTGTTCAGTTATCTCCGTATATACACCTTCTATTATGGCTGTATTTCACAACATCCCACACGGGACAGATCTTACTACTCAATTTATTTTAAAATTATCTATTCATGTGACCTAGTCTAACCAATGGGAAATTACTTAATTCTTCTAGACCCATCCAAACTCCACCAGCTAATGTGAAATTAACCCAAAGTCATCATCAGGTCTTTTCTTAAGATTATTATTAGTAATTGTCAAACACGTACGAAAGTATCTATAAAAAGATCCAATGTAATTTTAGGCTGTTAATACTCCTAATACGGACTATAATCATGAGGCAAAATCTAATTAAAGATAATTTATACAATTTACAGCCATGAATAAATATTACCAAACATGTTTAAATTTACATAAAACTTCTAAAAAAGCCTTATCCAAGGTAAGTATGTGAATGTTCTTTTATGCAAGGACCTCTGGGTAATAGCAATGTTTGTGTAACAGATTATTATCAACAGCTTTGACCCTGACTTTCTCTTCATAGCTCTCATCTCAACAGATCCCAAGTGCATATTTATAAACGTCACATGACTAAGGTGTGCAATATATACCAATTCTCTTGTACTACGTCGTGAAACAAAAACGCTGCTTCAATCCACCATTTTACATATGTCGAATGTTAGTGTTCACGACCGGGAGCGAAATCTTCAGTCCTGTTGGCCAACTTGACTAACACCTTCTCGCCTGTGTAATGCCCAGGCTTGTTTACAATATACCAAGGCCGGATAACTACAGACTTTAGGAGACAGCGCGGTTGCCCTCTCACCATTAACCGTTCCTAGACAGTGGCTGGAGTTACCACATTTGCAGTCGTCGGACGGTACTTCCTGCGGTCCTTAACAACATGGTCTTGACGGTTGTAGCCGTAACACACGAAATCGTACCCAAGGGTACTCTCTCCTGCACCCTGGATCACACGGAAATGATCACGGCTGGGATTACCTGCCTCTGTCTTCCCACCTTTATGACCATTGCTTCTGTAGGGTGCCCATTCAGTAGCTTTCCTAGCTTCTCTGATTCCGGGTCGGTCTCTCATAACTGTTTGCCATCATGCTGATATCGTCTAAGTTTGGGATCTTACGCTCCGATATGAACACGATAAAATCTCTCCTATTTGTACTATAAACGTGCTCTTTCAACATCTAACAGCGTATAGCCTCATACGCTAGTGCATGACACCTAATTTTCATCAATGAATGAACAAGTGGCCTCACATCTGCATGAAATTGCATGTGCATTTCTGTCCCTTTTTTCTCCTACTGTTACGTATCGGCTCGTTCAAAGTAACACAAAGAAAGAGTGAAGACAACAAGCTTTGTAAATTTTAACGAAAATAATTTATTTCCCTAGAAGACACGGTGAAAAGATAAATATATGAAGCAAGACTTACGATTTACGAAGAAGATCCAAAAATATGTTCTAAATTTGTGAAAACACATAAGTCCTGTGAATAAACAGTTCTACATTGATACAGTCTGAATCTCAGTTCCGTTCCAAGATGGCGGATGATGACGTCAGACGAAGGCTAACACAGAATGTCCAGAATTTTCACTGTAAAGCACAATTTGTATTGTTCTGTTCCGATTTAGAAGTAATTTCATCAAGTGTCCATGTCCAAAGCCAGTAGTGTTGTTCTCCAGGGAAAATAATTACTTAGAAAGTAGATAAAATACAGCTACCACCACTAACAACACACATGTTGTTCCTAACACGTACGAATGAACAAACACCTCTTTCCAGCACAGAAATACCTTTTCCTTAAGGTATTAGAAACTCTGTAAGATGTTATGATGTGACTCTCAAGTATAACTGACTACGACTATGACTACGACTAAACATTTCTTACAGGTAACTGAGCATTTAAAACAAGCTAATGCGTCATTACATGTACACACGCATGAAGGTCACGTGTGATTTCGAAATCACTACAATGCGTAAACAAGTATTATTTTGAAATAACGTGGTCACAGCCAATCATTTACATAGCTCTTTCTCACTGTTTACTTGATACGAAAAACCGTCATGCAAAAATCGTGCTTACACGAGTCACATTTACGTTTTAAATACATATGATGTTTCTAACAAACTATTAGACCTTGCTAACATAATCATCACCATAATAATAATAACAACATTTAGTGGTATAAAAATAAAATAAAAATGAAACAAATTAGAAGAATTGAAATTTTAACACATATGTAATTTGACTACAGGGTCGTAACACTACTCTCTGAGGAGTTTTCGGAAACTTTCAGCCGACAGCTCATATCGCCGTACTAGCGTATTCTTTAGGGCGTCGTAGTCGTCTCCATCGTTTGGTGTTATATTATGGTAGGCATCTTGCGTGACTCCCTTTCAAGAATGGTGAATAATTGACATCTCACTGGTCTTTGCGAATCTCATGAAGCCGTGTCAACTTTCACACTGCGTAATAAGTTGTCAATGTCTCGTCCTTGTTGTTGAACATGGGCATATTGTTCTGTATTGGTTGCCTCTCTTCAATTCGCTTAACTAGTTTAGGTCTTCACCCATTCTGGACTCGGCTTTGATCTTTAGCCTCTCCATTGCTAACGAATGTTCGCATTCCATTGTTCTGTACTCGGCTTGCAATCTGGCTAACTCGAGCTCTTCTTTTCTTGCTCGACTGCTTGTCTTTCACTTGTTTCTCTCGCTTTCGCAGCTTGTCTTTCTCTTCTTGTTCTCTCGCACCTATTAGTGGCATTCTCTTTCTTCCTGTCGATCTGTTGCTTGTCTTTCTTTAATTATACCTCTCAGCCGCTTTTTGTTCCTCGTGTTCTCTAGCACTTTGCTCCACAAATTCAGAACACTGAGTCCTTTCGTAACCTAACCCGTCCTTTCGTATCTTGGTAAATACCATAACTAACTGTCGACATCCTTGCTTACTTGTGCTGTGTCACTAGAACTATGTCCTCTAGCCACACTCTGGTTTTATTGACCTATTCAAATATAGTTCCACACGTATTTACATACTTCTGGTATATCCCTACTTATGGACTCCTTTAAATCAGATTATCCCTTGCACAAACAACCAATTAACGAGCAGCACACAGACTGAATTTCTCCCCAAATTCAAAATACAGCAAATTACTACTGCGGGATTTCTTTAGTAACTCCTCTCTAGAGAGGGTATACAGGTACGTTTTCCCTTGAATTCCACTAATTCAGAATACAACCCTTTATCACCAAACGTACTAAGTAATAACTAAAGCAGGAGCCCCAGTCTGTTACAATTTTATCATCACAAACTTGAAAATAAATGGGAAGAAAACTACATGTACTAAACAAATACAATTAGCAGACAATGGGTCGATTCACTTTAATCAATATCGCTTAAGAAGCACCACAGGAATTGCCAGTGTTTGGATTAATGACGTTATATTCTGTATTTGCTCAGAATCTTCACTAAATTAAATTTCCTAGTCCCAGAAGGGACCCACCTATGTTACGTTTTGGTTTTCTTATCATTATCTAGTGCATAATCAACCACAATATTATTGCACGGATCGAGTAAATTCTAAAATAAAATAAGAATATGAGATATGGAATATTACGAAACGAGCCTCAGTAAAAACAAACTTCTAATATTACTCAATTAGATCAACAAAACTAAGTTCAACATGACATTAAAATGATTCATTTTCTCATGGAGATAAAATTATCAAAGCAATGAAAATGAAATTTGCGGTTCTTTTTATATCAATAAGACAAATTTCATCGTGAAATCAATTGAAGGATTGAACTCAATTGCCCAGCATGCTTGCATAACCTGGTTGCAGGTCTGTTCATTCCAAATTTAACATTGGTAACAGGTTGGAGTCGACGTATTCCTTTCCTCGTCTATTTATCCAATTTATTCTCAGGTCATCAACCGTAATTTTTCTCCTCTCTTCGCTTTGTATGGGTGCTTATATGGAGTTAAAAATAATAGAAAACCTAAATATATCTCACGTTTAATTTTTCTTCTGGAGTCAAATAATAGCATTTCTTTGGTTACGTGAGATACTGCCTGGTCGTAATTCAACAGAATATATGATCAACATGGGCCTTTTCCCAGTTAGTCAGCTAATATGCAAACCCTTAAGAAGAGTAATGTCTCTTCCTAATGGCTATTAGGTATTCCTAATTGAGCTATTACACAAACTAGGAATAACAAATCATTATTACTCCCTGCTCTGGATTGTTAATAACTAACTGGGATAAATGTCGACGTGTAATAGCTCTTAATCCTTATATTAATGAGTCCCGGTTAAAAAGTATTCATATCTTAATTGTACAAATGAATTAACTAAATTCACTTATAATCTAAACTAAAATACCTTGCTTGCTAACAATTCATTAGCATATAATTTCCAGATATAGTAATATCAAAGCCTGTTGTCTTAATATATACTTCCTCATTCCAAAGCATAATACGTCTTTTCATTGAAAATAACTTGCTCATACAAAATCCTTACTAAATGTTGTTAAGCAGGGCTTGAACTAATTATTGGAGATTAACACTATTCACAACACCATATTTGCAACATTACACCAGTGGGGACATTGATGTTTTACAAACACAATTTCCAGACATCTGCTGTCATTTCTCTAGATATTTAAATTATTATATGCATACTTACTACATTCTCATTTGGAATATTCAAGCCAGAAATCAAGGTCAGTCTTTCTGCCACATGCGAAGACCTGCTGTCCACCTTCATTAGTTTGATATTAGGGCAAACATTTTTTACCCGTAGATCCTGAGACAGCATAATGAACACAGGCTACTTTTGTATCTCCCATGTTATGAAACCATCCCTCACTCTAAACTCTGCCAATGTAACACAGTCTACATCTATGTGTCTTCTCTTATTATAAAGTCTCTCAATTATAGCAGTGACCACTTGTATGTCTTCCATGAATAGCGTTAATAAACTTTCATTATCAAATCGACCAATTGTACATAGGTAACTTGCATGTCTCCAATAAATAATGTTATTATAACATCCCTCATTATAAATCCCTGTCAGATATAGCACAGGTCACATGTATGGCTCAGATTGTCACAGAATAAGGCCAGAAATAACTCGGTTTTGCCTTAGATCTATTTTTCACCTTTATTCGTTGTGCAGGCTTACAACTTTACCTGGGGTGAATCATTGTTTCTCCAGGTGAGCGACTCTGAAACTACATGCGACGAGAGTCACTAAAGGCATGGTATACATGAGTATTTTACCCTGACTATTATTCACTCTCCTATGGATTTAAGGTTGATTCTATTTCAAACTGACACATTGGTCTTTTGGATCTTGTCGAGGAGTGTACGTTCACCATTTTTGTCTACAGCCATAGGGGTAAGTGTTACATTTTTATTTGATATGTGAAGCATAGTCAGTTTTAATGTCGTAGTGTGAAATGTTGTCTTTACCACTACGCAGATTTGAAACGAACTTTGAATTGTTACAAGTTCCTATTAAGCCTTTAAGTTAGTAGCATGTATCTATAGATTGTAATTATGTACCTTTTATTATGACCAGTTTGGTTTTATTATTGTAGCTGTGTATGTGGATGCATAGCGGTGGAGCTGTGTATGTGGATGCATAGCAGTGGAGCTGTGTATGTGGATGCATGGCGGTGGAGCTGTGTATGTGGATGCATGGCGGTGGAGCTGTGTATGTGGATGCATGGCGGTGGAGCTGTGTATGTGGATGCATGGCGGTGGAGCTGTGTATGTGGATGCATAGATGTGTAGCTGTGCGTATGTGTATGTAGGTACATCAGACTGACGGTCTGGCTGTGTGTATGTCTGTATGGGGTGGAATCAAGTCCATACAAGGAAGGAACTGCATGATGTATGAACTTGTGTGCATGGTGGATCCGTGAAGGGTGGATGGGGCCAAAACAAGTGAGCCGACCCAGGAATTTCGGAGAACTGTGTGGTTTTGACAAATGGACTCGTAAACCAAGTCAAATGGTTTCGGATGCAAGTTTGTACAAATATTTATCGTACGACTGAGTCACTAGTCATTGTTTGGTGCAATCGTTGTATTGTTTAACATTGAAAGTATTTGTTTCAATTGATGTTTTAATTGAATACAATTGAGTTGAGTTATGTTATCATCACATGAGATTATTTGAGTCTCGTTTACATTCCTGGAGATTATGTGAATCTCAATTTCATTTACATTACATGATATTATGTGAATCTCAATTTCGTTTACATTACATGAGATTATGTGAATCTCACTTTCATTTTGAATATTTGGATTTCACTTTCATTTATGTTTTTCATTTGGGAATGTGAGTAATTGAATGAGTCATGTGTTTGGAGCGTGAAAGAATCACTATATATATATATATATATATATATATATATATATATATATATATATATATAATCAATTCATTTCATAAACCTACATCATTCATCACATTGTGTTTGTGTTGTTCATTTAGTCCAAGAAGAAAAGCCCACTCGGTTTCAGTTCTGTTACACAGATGAAGTGTTATCATAACATCCCTCAGTATAAATCTCTATCATTTATACCACAGGAGCAGCAGAGGGGGTGAACAGACCATTTTGCTTGAGACATTATTTATGCAAATTAAGCCTTTCTACGAAAAGGAAATCTTAAGGTCAATAACGTTAAACCACAACCTCTAACTGACCAGGAGATTTCTCTAATTGGGTTAGCTTATCTCGTTACTTTATCTCTGACTCTTTGGGCTTTTTTAGGAATGTTTCGTTGACGTGTTGGTCACTCAACGTTGGTCGTTCACCCCCTCTGCTGCTGTAAATAAAACAGCCATTATAAATATTATCAATAATGATTGGAAAGCCACACTCAGCTAGATTAGCTCGAGAACGACTAGAGGCAATCAAAAAATTTTTACCCGTCCGTGATTTAGGTAAACAACAACTACAAGCTCGTCAGGAGTCTCAGGTGGAATTTGCAGAAGGTGCAGAATAATTATTTAAGCCGATTGTCGAACCAACAAAGAAAATTGTTACAGCAACTGAGGCAACACAAAGAGCTCTTAAAACATTACCTGTTGATATTGCTGGCCGTATTCAAGCAGCTCAACCTGGGGCTCAACCACAACAACCACCAAGAACCAGAACTAAGATAATAGATTAAATTTACACCTGAAGGTATTGCTGCTATCAAGGACCCACAGCAATTACTTGATATTGCCGCGTATGGATATTATGAAAGACAAAAATATGTAAAGCCAGAACATGTTAAATCTCTAAGCTGTGCCAATTGGATCAAGGATGTATATCGCATCTTTACTGGTATTCCAGAAATTAGATCTAATGAAGATATTGTTAATTTTAATACATTTGATGAGGCTGTACATATGAAAGAAAGATCTAAACAATTTGAATTACACAAACCAGTAAAAACACTTGCAGAACAAGCTCAACAGCTTCCACAATTACTACCACCACTACCATCACCACAACAATCACCACGATTACTACCACCACTACCACAACAATTTGAATTACTATCACCACAACAACGAGAACAACAATTTCAAGAAATGATGAAACGATTTCAATCACCACGACAACGACAACCAGTCAAAATAACAGAGGAAGAATATCAAGATCCTGGCGCAACTGGAAGTGGTTTCGGAAGTGGCTTTATTACTTGTCCCAATAACGTCCTTGCTGATGCTGATCGACTAGAAATTCTCATTGAAGGAAAACGAGCTGGTAATAATTCCCCAGAAATCACTAATGAAGCAGCTGATATTTGTCAACGATTATTTACAGGTGGTGTTATGGATATTGATGTTGATCGGTCCCTCATTAATGAAATCGCCGATGATTATCATAGTGACTAAGTATGTAATTAGATGCAATTAGTGATAAAATCACTTAATAATAATATGATCATATATAATACTCATAGACCAACCATGGTCAGGGTAATAAATTCACGATTGCCAGTATACAAAACCACCTACGGAGATGGACAAGGTGATGTTGTTCAAGGTCTATTTAGAAGGATAGCCCCAAAAGCAATACCGCATGCAAAGCAACTATCAATGAAAGCTATTTATGATGTTCGTGAAAAAGGTATTGGCGCTGTTGGTGATGTTGCTAGCAAAGCATTCTCAGCAATCAAGGATAGACTAGCGCGATTAATACGACGAAAACCTCAACCAGTGAAACTGGCCAGCACTGAAGTGATGCCCACAAATGTCAGTAAAATAATAAATCAAGCTGCTAATCAAAAACTAGCAGAGTTGGCTACCAACACTAATGTTGGGTTAGAAAAAGAAAAAAATATAACCGCTAATATGATAGCAGGAAACGGTCTTCGTGTTAGACGAAGACGATAATAATAAATAATGTTCAAACGTATATATGATCCCGCGCACCAGTTTTGAAAGATGAATCTGTGCGCGATTATCAATATTATTCTTATGACGCACGTGTACCTGACGAGCGTGGAAGAATTGAGATACAAGTTCAAGATACAAGCAGAGATTTCTTACCCGCTGAAGCATTTATCGAGGTTGAAGGTGAAATTCTAAAAACAGATAATACTGAGTATGTAGCTGATACGGGTGTTAGTTTTGTTAATAATGGTATTATGGCGTTATTTAAAGGTGCAGCATATATCATTGATGGACGAGAGATTGAGATCTGTCATGAAAACGTCGACGTTGCCACGGCGATACTTGGTCTTGCGCGATATAGTGATGATTACTCAAGATCAGCTGGTCCGTCAATGATGTTTTCAAAGGATGCTTCTAATTTTCCAGAGTATCAACAATATGAACTAAGACGACCAAGAAACTTCGCCAACAACGCTGATGCTGATGTGTGGCAGGTGGTTCATGGTGCTGACTCAGATTTTAACTTAGGATTTAGATCACGTCGAGCAATGTTAATCGGTGCAAGGAGAAGATTTTCATGTGCAATTCCATTATCACATATCTTTGGATTCTGTAGAAATGTCAGAAAAGTCATTTTTGGAGCTAAGCATACAATTGCACTTGTGCAAAAGGGTATCGACGATGATGCAATATGGCGACCCGCTGGTACTGATGCTGGTAAAGTAATTCTTACAAAACTTTCTCTGTGGGTGCCAGCAATGACTCCAACAATACCTGAAGAAGAACATTTACTTTCTTGTATGAGTCAAGGTGGTAAATCAATGTTATCATGGTTGACAATGACCACAGATGCTCTGCAGAGTAATGTTAATGGTTTATTTACTTGGCAAATAGCATCACAGCAAAGTGTTTCTGCACCACGCCATATATTTATTGCGCTTCAAAATACTGAACGAGTAAACTCACAAAATCTAAGCATAATGATATTTGACACGTTTGGGGTTAGTGAAGTTTCTTTGAGGATAAACGGACATCAAGAACCTTCTGAAGAAGTGTTGCTAAATTTTGAAAATGATCATGTTGCGCGTGCATATCATCGATTAATGACTTTTATGGGACGTGATCAAAATATTGATTCTGGTTTACAAATATCACAGTTAGATTTTACAACATTATATCCGATTTATTACTTTTCGCTGGAACATTTAGATTTGTTCAGACAATCTGTCGTTGATATAAATTTTCGAGCTCGCGTAAACCGAGGTGCTATTCCTAATTACAGAGCTGTCGCTGTTATACTCAGCGATAAATCAATGTTACTTGAAGGTGTTGGTGGGCGAATGAGATTTATTGATGCCCCAGTAGAAAACATGTAATTAGATCGCTCATAATAATCATAAATGTCATATCTAGTTAATGTCAGTCTGACTCCTGGTTAGATTAAAAAGCTACAATCATCATCAAAAAATAATTGTGCGGCAACAATATCACTAAAGCGAGAACAAATCGCAAGTGGTCTGAATAAGCTATCATTATCAGAACGCCAGCATAAGCATTTCAATGAAGCAAAAATATTAAATAAAGGTATAAAACTTAATCTTTCTGCGAGTGTCATCAAAGACATCGTTAAAACGGGTGGCATATTTCCACTTCTTGCCGCGTTACCAGCAATACTAGCCGCTGCAGCCCCAGCTGTTGCAAAAGCAGCTGCATTAGGCGCTGTTGGAACCGCTGCTGGAATGGCGTTAAAGAAAGCAACGGGTCGAGGAATTATGCACGCAGAAAACTTAAAAAAAAGGTCACGGACAAAACAACACGGAAGACTTCTAAGAACACCAAACGTTCCACAGCCGGGCCGTCTAAGATTATCAAGCCCAGCATACGGTCGCAGTCTAAGGCTTCCAGGGACCCCATATTCATGGTACGGAAAAGGTCTAAGACTGGCCCGGTAACTTTGTCATCGAATTCGATGATTCTTCCTATGTGTAATTTTGATTTACTTGATGCTGCTAAGCAACTGAATATAAAAAACTTTAGAGGAGTTTTTCATGCGTGATCAATTACCTACCGTTGCAATGCAACATGAAACTGGTATTATTAATCTCGATAAAAACTCTGGCCCGGACACTCATTGGGTGGCATATGCAATTGATCCACGTGAAATTATTTATTTTGATTCATATGGACTGGCACCACCAAAATAATTTTTAAAATATGTTAGCACAGTAAGAACTGCTATGCAAAGTAAGAATTCGATGCGTTCTAAAATCTGGTATTCAACATTACCAACACAAAAATTAACGGATCCGCCAATATGTGGTCGAGAAGTACTCGGTGTGCTTGATGCTGTATCAAAATCAACAACGCTACCCCATAAAGTCGTGCATGAATATACTACGTTGTCACACTTAAACAGATACCAGTAAATATAATGGTAGACATTTATGGAAGATCTCGCAAAGCTCAGCAGCAAGTCGATTTATCAAAATATGCAACTCTTGATCAGCTCAGAAATGAAATCGATGATTTATTAAATATCACAAGTGCGGATCAAAATGAAGTCGTTGTTTTTCAGGATAAACAGGGACGATTAAAAACGAGTAATATACAACTGTTAGATGTTCTTATATGAATTCCCACCTTGGTTATTAATAATATCGTTACTTTTGCTGATCAAGGTAAAATACAAGATTCTGGTAAGTCAGTTAACGATTTTATCAAGCGAGCTGGTGATTCATTCACGGGTTACATTATCATGAATCGAAATAAAATTATAGACCTTGGAAACCCAGCCGCAGATACAGATGCAGCAACAAAAAATGCGTCGATGATCAAGAATCTAAGTACGTATTAGTCAACGGTGGTATAATGCGTGCATTTCTCAACATAGATAATAATGGTATTAATAATCTTAGAACACCAGAAGCATATTTGGACGCTGCAACGAAGAAATATCTAGACGATAAAGAAATTCCTATGACAACTTCGTTAGCTACAATCAATAATGAAATGACTACACTCAATACTAATTTTACTACTCACATACAAACGTTCTTAAATTTTCGTCGAAATATAAACAGATCTATTAATTATTTTTTTGGAAGTCCACCAACTGTTGATATCAAACTCGCTGACATTAACACGAAACTCAACGATATTATTAACGGAATACCTAATATTGTTCAAAAAACTAATCTGATTAAAATTCCACACGGGCAAATTAAAAATATCGTGTACACAGTAGCATCAGGATCATCAACATGGACACCGCGCGATAACACTCTCGAACATACCGCAGACGTAACTGGGTTATACAGGCTATTCGTGTACGGTTTGGAAATTACTGCGGCCACTTCATCATCACCGAATGTATATTATAATTCTCTACTGGTGATGCTAACCAAGGACATCAAAGAAATGTTTACGTTGACATCAACAGAAATGCCCCCGAGACGTTACTGGTGGTGTCTGGAATTCGTAGCTGAAACTGTTTAATTACTTAATTAAATGACAACGTCTTTGTATGATGAATCAAGCGACGGAGTCACTTATCGACGTTCAGCGTCACAGATACAATCAAGCATGTGAGTGTCAAACCAAACTAAAAAATATCATCGACGATTATACAGTAAAAGTAAAAAAATATCGCAGACGTATGGTTGTAATTGATATAATTGTTTACTCAGTTTCTGCTGTTATTGCTGGAACCGGATTATTATTATCAACAATAACAATGACAGCACCTGCAGTTGTAACAATTGTCATTTCAACTTCAACGATTATCGCAGGCATTCTTAGTATTATCGCTAAGAAGATATCTACGTGTACAAATGATAAATTACACGAGTATACAATAAAACTACACACAGTAACAACATCTTATTCTAAACTATCATCGTATATTTCGGCATACCTCAGCGATGGTAAAATATCTGATGAGGAGTTCGCAACGATAATGAAAACCTACAATGAAGCATTTAGAATGGAACGCAACGCGTTCTCTAGCGATTGTAGTGATAAAGTAACTTGTGATAAAGTGGAAGATTGGATTCCCGAGAGAACGCTCTGTGTTCTATTAAAATAATAATTAAATAACAGAGTATTTTAAATAATGCCAGCGTTAGAACTATTACAACAGATCGTCACTAATACAACACCGTCAAAAACTACAATGATATCATTAAGTTCTACCAATCCTGAATTTAACGTTAACTTTCCAACTGCAATTCCAGCAAGTGAAATAGCATTAGCACAATTACGAGTTTATAATAGCTGGCCAAATATCAGGTCAAAATCGTTTGGTGGACTACCAGCAAACAATTCACTTGTATTTGCGAATAAGAATAAACCTGATGGAACTCGTGATTGGCAAGTTGTTGGAATTTCAACGGGCAGTTATCAAATAGAACAGATTAATGATGAGTTCCAACGCAGAATTAAATCTATTACAGGAAACGAATCCAAAATAGCAATCACTGTTTACGAACCAACATTATCAGCGGCGATTGAAATAAATTCCCCTAATTATGTTGCAGATATTTATCAAAGTTCGATCAGATCTGTGTTAGGATGGCCTGATGTTCCCCCAGACCAAAAGTCAAATGGAATTCCAGAACCAACCAAAAATGAATTTCTCATAACGGAAAAAAAAATTCATTAAAGATCCAGAATATCGAAATAAAGATGCATTGCATTATATAGGATTTAAATTTGATCCAAGCAGCAATTATTACTTTACCGATTTTGACGATAGAAGGATCCCCAAGATAACTAGATCAGCATTTAATATCATCATCGTAGACGCCAGGACGTGGACTACTATAGATATTGTTGATGAAGAATATTTTAAAATGTTTTTAGATCTTCTTAAGCCTGAATACGATAAAACACTTAATGATTTAAGAAGTTTATTTATTTCATTATCACAACATTATTACGATGGTGTAAAAAATCAGATAATCGAAACAATAAAACATTTAAATGGGATCTTATTTGATTTATACATCGCCAATCGAAGTATTATAAACGTTGCGACTAATATCAATGGAAGTCTTTACACAGATCTGAAACTTAAGCAATTATTTCTTGATCATTACAAAATAACAGAAAAAGATTTACAAACATTTATAATACCAGATTTAAATAACGCTGAAATAAAAAAACAACTCAACGATGTCATTGATGAATATTTCCCGAAAATATTTGCAGCGTGGATAAAAATAACCCCACCACCGGTTATTCTTAAACATGTTAACGACCCATACGGTGGAGGCCGTCATATCTCGCCTGGTATTGTTAATATCACATCAACGATCTCAGTCAATCTAGTATGTGATGTATTTGATGGCAGCTATCAAGTAGATCATTCAAAAAGCGGCACTGCGGAGCAAGGGTATATACTATATTCATTCAGTCCTCAAGCGCCACCCGGGTGGTTAATTGTATCTGAACCAATTAACCCCGTTTATCTACGTGTACATAATCCGTTATTATCAAGGATACATTTCAAACTTACAGACCAAATAGGACGTATTTTGGATTTGCAGAATGAAGTTTTAAGCATTAATCTGTATGTGAGATCATAAAGCGTTATATCGCAAAACAAAAAAAAAACAAAAAAACAAAAAAATATCCGAATCTAACTCGGATCAGAATAATTTTTTTTTACTGGGGTAAATCGTAATTATCAGAATAAAATATTATAAGTAAATAACCTGTATACTTGAATTTTGCCAGGGATTTTGTTTACCCATTATCACATTAACTCCACCTTCACTTTCATTTTCACAATGCTCTCATAACTGTCTTATACGAAGGTTCATAATCTTTTCCTGTTCGTATTCATGAGATAATTCTAACTTAATTTTGTCAATAGCGTTTGAGAGAGGTACAAACAGCTTTACCTGATTATCTGTAACTGTTGCGAGCGACTGTAACATTGCCTGCTAGATAAACTTCATGAATTTATAATCAAATGGCAAAGTGTACCTGTTCTCTAATTTCCGTTGTTCTAATGATTCAAAGTCAGACAAAATTTTTTCACGATCAAGATTATCAACTATATTTATACCGTTATGTTGTAATATTTTAATCGCAGAAATAATAACATTAATGTTTTCGGAATTCATTATATTATAGTGTTTGTTTAATATAAAAATAAAATCAGAATAATATTAATAAAATAAAAATAATAGTCCCTAAGGACTGTTTCAAGATGATTATATACATATGATTATGATTATATACATATGATTATATACATATGATTATATACATTTTATTATATACATATTATTATGATTATATACATATGATTATGATTATGAGTATATACATATGATTATGATTATATCTTAATTAAGGACAGCACAAAACACAGAATCTTAATTACATTAGCGTATTTACAGCACAGTTTAACCCCATGTGAAACCCCTAGGTTGCAAAAGGACATCCAAGCAGGCTCAGAGGTTATACATAAACTTATCTTATGGACGCAGACGCATAAACACACCCCCCAGCGAATTCCTAATCGAAACGAAATACTAGAAATTCAGAGAGCTGTCTAGACATTGTGATTTCATGTAACCCCTTAAATCAAGCAAGCATATTTACAGTAACAGTATTTACAGTAACGTATTTACATATATTTATAGGGACAGCACAGTTACATATAAGCTTAATTCTAAGAACTTTAACTCTAGGACAGCACAGTTACATATAAACTTAATTCTAAGAACTTTAACTCTAGGACAGCACAGTTACACACAAACTTATCTTAAAGACAATACTACGGGCCTTCTCTACGTTCAATAGAAATTTTTCCACACTCCCCCATCATAATCACCCAGGGAGTGCAAAATTGCACCCACCAAGTGACATGGTGGGAGAGTGTACAAATTTTCTATTGAAACATAGACGGGCTGGCTACACCCCATTAAATAATACATTTTGGCATAATATCGCCTTTCGCCCGACAGTATGCCGGTCACGAGAATCGAACCACGGACCTTGAGTACGAAAATCCAGCGCGTTAGCAATCGGCCATCGGACTTCACTATATATACATAATGAAAATAGTATTATATAGTTAGCGCAGTATACAAAATGAAATCACAATTTATTGTAAAATGTATTTTGGATTTCTTAATAAAATCACAATTTATTATAAAATGTGAATTTATTTTCAGTTTCCAAATGCTTGAGACTACATTACACAAAACCCACAGTTAAAAGTCTGTATTAATCAGACGTTGCTAAGGATACTAAAAAAATCGATAAGTTATACGAACACGCAATGCCATATTCATTTCTAAAAATAACCTCATGTATACAATTCACTGCTGAGATATATATTAGCCGATATAACACAGATAATATGTGACTCAGATTAGCTTGTTCTTTGTTTTGTAATAGTAAAACTAGCTACAATGGGCTTCTTGGAAACATTAGTGTCCTATGGGACATTTAAACTGTATAAATCTCTATTGTGTTATACATGTATTTTGAAGACAAATGGATTTTGCTGCTGACTAGTGTACACACAATTACATATCATTTTTATGAACGATATATTTATTTATGAAAAATAAGGAAATATATATCGATACCTACTCAAAGCAATACTGAAACTGATTGAGAGAGACCCTTATATCACGAATACGACGAATGAGATGTGGGTTCTGACCAAAATTCACAATATATTGCTGTCATTACAACAAGTACGACAACTGCAAGATTTACTAGGTTATGCTTGACGGAGTTGTCTCGCTTAATCATCTGATACCATAGGAACATTACATCAATAAAAAAAAAACCATCTGCATAAAACATACCTGGATGAAACATGATGAAACTAAACAAACACGTGAAACAAACTATGAAAGCAAAAAAGAGGAAAAAAAGAGACATTGGTTCATGAAGAAGGTTCTGGTAGACTAACATACTGGAATCTGACTTTTCGTCCAAACCTTATTGAAAAAGCAGATCTCGTGATATTATCTGCCACGTATTTTACTGAAGGTGGTACTATGTTAAAGTGTTTACCAGCAGAATTAATTGACTTAAATATAATTTCTTCACCATCTGTATTTACGGATTTAACAGCCCTTGCGTATTGTACGCAGCCAGAATTTCCGGACTTGCAATTTTGACTTTGTGTAACAATTCGCAAGTTATCGAGAGAGTTATCGAGTTTATTACCACTGATGTGATCTGTTACAAGTCCATCTGTAATGACCCCATAAAAACATTCGTAGATGAATCTATGTGATAAATAGTGTTTATTTCCACTGGTATTAAATGCAAAATATCCAGTATTATTAACACTATGGACTGGTTTCTTTAATCTACAGTGCCTAATTACACCATCACGAGATGCTTCATAATTCGTGATGATTGGATGCTTTACAAACTCATTTTGCTCCATTTATATACTAATATTATTTGTTTAAATTATTATTTTGAAAATCTAGCGAGATAATCTTCGGTTTTTATAGGAGATTCAGAAGATGTATTATTTTTTTTTATCGTAATATCGTTTCAACTCTCTGTATGTTTTACCACCACATTGCACACACAGTTGAGTTTTTCCTCTGACTCCAACACCACACCGCACACACGGTTTTGGGCCTAAATTACCTTGTCTAACGCACTGCATATGGTAGCCGCAGAATTCGTTTACGCATGCTTTGTTACAAGGAGAAGTATATCCGATCATAAGCCAATGGCATCGATTCTTTGTTTGAATCATATACAACAGATTAAAATTCAATTTAAATACATATTTGTTTGTTTTTTTTTTGTAATAATACAGGAATTATCCGCAATTGAACATTCTGGAGCTAGATTTGATCTTGACAGACTGCCGAAACACAAATTTAGTTTTTCGATGCAAGATCTAGCTTTAACGAATAAAGATATAACAAAACGTATCCGTGAAGCCAAAAAGGAATTTCGCGACAATGGTGCGGCTCATGTGTGGTCGACATTCAGAATTGAAAATACTGTTAATGTGATGAATGACAAACGAGGAAGAGAGATTATTGACTACCTTGTTCAGAGATATTTTATTTTAATAAAATTTATTGTAAAGACAGACGATGACACTTGGATTATTCGTGACAAACGTGATTCTGTCCACATGCAGTCAGGAAATAATATTGTTCTTAGTAAAAATTCCAGACCAGGAATACTTACTGGTATTGACAAACCATATTACGAACGAGCATATCCTGTGACTGCGGTTGTGTACGCAATATATCCGTTAAATAATAAACCTAACGTTGGGGATCTCAAACCTATGAAATTGTCAAGAATAAATTGTGTAGCTGAACGGGTTACAGAACACTTCACAAACGCGATACGCGGAAATGGTTTAACAGATTTACGACGCAAAAAAAATAAATACGTGGGCAGAAACAGTTAAAGATACCGGAGCGTCTATCAGCGACGTTGCTGAGCTGGGAAAGAAATTAAAATTCCCAATAACAGTGAAGACGTTAACCGGAGAGATTTTGTACAAGCCAAAATATAAATCAAGAGGAGCTTCGATAGATATTATTGATCATAACGCACATGCATGGACTGTGGCGGTAACAATATTTCCACGAGATAGAACGGTTAAATTTTATAATGATCATGTATTTGATGCTATCAGCGATATCAGTAAAATTGACACTGTATCTGTTTGGCTGTTTCAAAGTTCGGAATATGATTATCATAATCAGTTTGTACGGTCTAATGGTGATATTTATCGTACAGGATTTCTCCACGAAGAAATGAAAAATCTTGCATTAAAATATACCTCTGATGATATTAAGGTTGGACAATTACTTAATAACTGTTTTACCGTCCCATCAGTTGCTGCTCACGCTGCTCAGGAGAAAAATTCATGGAAACCGACACGATTGGAATTTCTTGAAGATGTCCAGAAAGGTTGTATCGAATACCGACATGGTGGATTGTGGAATACTAAATACGATTATAATGACGTTATCTCATTTGATATGATAGCATGTTATCCTGGACGTTTTCTTGGATACGGAGAATGTTCTGAATACTTTAAGAGATTTGGTCATCCGACACACGAGATGACCAGAGTTGCGATAAACGGACCCTTTCCAGATTTTGACTTAACCGGATTCGCCTGTATAGAGTCGCTCGAGTTTTACAGGGCTCTCCATCCGATTGTTTATGCGTGGTTTGGAAGACATTTTTCAGAGCGACGTTGGGTTCCAATAGTACTAATAAAGTACATGCTTGATGCTGAAATTTTAGTGTCGTTGAGCGTGAGTGAAGCAATTATATCATACCGCGTGCAGAAAGAAGTTTGGTTGCCAGAACCGGATGTATTTAATATTAATGATGCATGAAGAGATTATCCTAATCTTAACGAAGATGATATTGTTAAATTACTAATAGTATACGTGAATGCAGGAGAGAAAGTGATGAGAAATTTGCAAAAGATCTCGGCAGAAAAATAATCGGTAAATTTACGCAAGGAGGATCATAAGATCATAAATGAGCGTGTACAAGATTAATCATGGACGATGCTGAACTCGATTTTATAATTGCTGATTCAACGCAGAAAAACACATTTATAAGTCGAAGTAATGCTTATTTATCAGACGGAACTAAATTAGGTACAATTGTGAGTTATACTGATGGCGAGTCACCGCATTTTGCTCATTTAAGATCTTCGATGCTAGCGTATGTTTCGATAAACTTATTATCGATGATAAACAGATTTCCTCGTTATGCAGTCAGAGTTGCGACAGATTCATTTTACATAAACAAAAAATATGCGGATTCGTTAAAACAAATGCATATTAACAATCATGCATCATGGGGCGAATGGAGAATAAAACGTGAAGTTATAATTAGTTATTCTGAAACTGCCGACGTTGACATTGCGAAAACATATTACAAGAATAATCAAATACCAGGATTGTCATCGGCACCATCTGTATACGATCCTGTAGCTAGACATAAAACCTTTTATCTTAATGGGTGTGGTGGTTCAGGTAAAACAACACGCGCGATTGAATTATTTAGTAATTGTTCTGATATGATTGTTTTGACACCGACACATAAACTAGCCAGGGAAATAAAAAATCGAGGAGTAAATTCATGTACATATCATAGTTTCTTTAGATGGTGCGGAGACGCATGGATTCCATCGCGGATGGGTGAGAAATACATTCCTAAAATTATTATCTCGGACGAGATATGCACGGTATCCCTAGAGGTATTAAAAATATTTCTTGATTGGCTGTTATTGAAGAATACTGCTGTGATAATGTGTGGCGATCATGGTCAACCGCCACCTTTCATTAAATCGTCTCCACATGAGTGGCTGAAAACATGTGTAGATTATTACGAAGAAATAACTGATGACCATAGAGCTATTGATAAATCTCTAAAAGAGTTTAAAAAGTTAATAAGACTACATCCAGATAAAATACAATGTGAGATAATGCGTATAGTAATTCCAGAAACTTCTATGAATGATTTTTGGACTTTATGGAGACCTGATGATTTGATAGTTGCAAGTAGAAAAATAGTTCGCGATACACTTCAACAACAATTATTTATGTTACATAAAGAAAAATTTTCAAATCTATCTGTACCTTTGTGTTATCGCCCAGCCGATACTCGACGACAGAATGTTGATGTTGAGATTCCTGGTGGTGGAATACAAAATCTTGTGGTAAATGATATTGTTTTAGTTGTTGTTGATGTTGTTGAGAGCGCGTTAAGCATGGATAAATCGTCGTGGACGTTAGGATACGCTACAACGATTCACTCGTCACAGGGATTAACTATTACTGATACAAGTATTTGGATTGTCGATGATCGTATTGAGTGGTCAAATTTAGTTTATCTAGCAGTGTCTCGAGTCAGAAGAATATCTCAACTGGGCCGGGTTATCATGGATTGCGTAATAACCGAAGAAATCACTAACAACTTTGTCGATATCAATAAAAAATTAGCTAGTTATAAGCAATGTGACAAAAAAAAAAAATAATCGCGATTTTAGTATTGATGCTGAATTTATTATAACACTAAAACAGCAACAGAGTAATCATTGTGCAAGTTGTAACTGTAATATACTGTGGCAGTACTCAAATAATAATCCAAGACAATTTACCGTTGATAGAATTAATAGTAGTCTTGGTCACACACGCGAAAATGTGATGCTGACCTGTCTTGAATGTAATCGACGTAGAGGTGCAAGTTTAAAAAAGTGAGCGCGATGGTAATTGTGTATCCGTAGGAATTATTTGTAATTGTTCGCGTACAAATCCACGCTGAGGAGCAGTTGAATCTAATATGTAGATTGCGGGTCTACCTGTAGACCTTACCACACTAGAAATTTTGTGTGTGGTCACACTCCAGATAGGATCAGTTGCTCTTTTTCTACCTCCTTCAAGTTCACCAGGTTCATATAAATATCATACGGTAACATTACCTAGTACTGGTTGAGAGGAAGATTTACGTTGTATTGGTATATATTTTTTTTGTGATCGCATTAGAAGGTTTCATAAAAGTTGCACGAGTCATTTCATTGGTTAACGCAGCTATCACACTTGGTAACCTTGCAACCCATTCGCGAGATCTCTCCGTGGACTTAAAGTCAGCGGATATTTCCTTTGCGTATTGGTATCCAAATAACTGCTCAGCAAGTGTTCGATTAAATCGCTCAACAATTGCCTGATCACAATGAATTTCAGTGTGTCCTCGTCTGATTTTAACATTATGTCGCTTCATCAACGATGATACTGCACCAAGCAATTCTTTGCCAGGATCAACCTGTAGCAGTTGTGGCCATCGTAGACCACCACGGTGATAAATTCGTTCAAACGCAGATGCAACTTCAGTTGCTGTCTTTGTTGATAATGGTTCTGCTTCTTTATATCTACTCGCAACGTCAACGACGGTTAACGCGTATCTGTATGTGTATTGACGTCTGCCAATTTTAATGGTATTTTGTGATAAAAACAAAATATCTGCTTGAACTTCATTAGGGGTACTGACATCAAAATGTGAATACTGAATTTTTTAGGTGGACTTAGATAGATTTGCCATATTGCCTGTCATGCTAACCACGCTGCAGCGACATCACGTGCGACTTTTGCTGCTTCAGCAAGTTTACTAATCGCTGCTTTACCTCTCCAGTATCCTCTTGGACTATAATAAACAGATTCCATTACTATGATAATAATCAGTTGATTAATTACCAGCCCCTAACATTATTTTACCTTTCATACCAGCTTTTACCAGAAAAGCAGCTAATTTTTCTCGAAGTGATTTATCTTTTATATTATTTATGGCGTGAATTAATTTTATATCAGCGAGATGTCATTGTTGTAAATCTTTACTTTTATATGCGACATCATGAATGTGACACGCTTGATCAATTGCGTTTATTGGATACTCTCCAGATTTTGGTTGGTCTTGGTTATCGAATTGGATATCGAGACGAGTTCCAGGACCACAATAATTATATCCAGGTAATTGTTTTTCACCAGGATACTTTGCCCATGGAGCTCCTGGTAATTTACCTAACGAAGCAGCGATATCTCCACCTGTCTTTAATGAAATAAATTTGTATTTTTTTGTACCACATTTCACACACTTGCCTGTAAGTGCGCGCCTGTTATTTTTTGTCATTATTGTCGTTAATCCACTGGTACGAGTGGGTGTTCTACATCAAACACAATATAAATCCATATTATTATTATTTGGATATAATTTACTTCTCAGCGACACGAAAACAAGAGCCAGTCAAACATCATCCAGCGCTTCCAAATTCCATCAGAGCAATTATACTTGGCCCATCTGGGTCTGGTAAAACGCAATTATTACTTAATCTGATAATGCGATGGCTCAAGTGGGATAAATTATATTTAGTAGCACCATCTGTAGATGATCAACGATGTTACGAAGTACTTAAAGATTTTAATGAAAATGCAAAGTCGCTGACGTGTCCTGATAATGATGCTATTGATTTTATTACTGATATCGATGAAGCTCCATCCATAGACGATCTTGATGGGTGTATCAATAATCTCGTAGTATACGATGATGTAATGCTGGATAAACAATCCAATCCAGCTTGGATATTTTCGCGAGGTCGTCACAAAAATACAGACGTGATTTATTTAACTCAGAAATACACCCAAATTCCAAAAGTGATCACAGATAATTGCAATATCTTAATTGTGTTTAATGGAGTAGATAATTATACTTTGCAAATATTTATTGTACTTGGTGTTCAGGGGACATGAACATGATTAAGTTTAAAAACTTCTTTTCAAAAGCACAAGCTATTCCGTTTGGATTTATAACGATAAATTTACATGACCCAAGATCTAGATATCGTATAGGTCTGGATAAAATCTTTGGTTAATTACAGCAGCAGAGGGGGTGAACGACCAATGTTGAGTGACCAGCGCGTAAACGAAACACACCATAAAAAAAAAAAAAGAGTCATAGATAAAGTAACGAGATAAGCTAACCCAATTAGAGAAATCTCATGGTCAGTTAGAGGTTGTGGTTTAACGGTATTGACCTTAAGATTTCCTTTTCGTAGAAAGGCTTATTTTGCATAAATAATGTCTCAAGCAAAATGGTCTGTTCACCCCCTCTGCTGCTACAGGTCACATGCATGGCTCAGATGAAGTGTTATCATAACATCACTCATTATAAAGTCAACCAATTGTAGTGCAGGTCACTTGTATGTCTTCAACACAAACATTAATGTAAAAATATTAATGTTTCAAATCTGTATTTTTTAAAAAAAGTTTTTAGTACAAACATTAATGTAAAAATATTAATGACATCTATCAAATCTGTTGTTTTTAAAAACTGTTTAAACAAACATTTTTTAAACAAACAGAATATTTATATTGCAAATGATATTGAAGAATAAAAAGTCAGACAAAATGACATTTGAAATGTTCATTGTTATTTTTAAATGTGTTAATATGATAAAACATGGAAAGAAAATTATATACATGTATATCTTTGTATATCTCATTAAGTTTGCAAATGTATGTTGAAATGATTTTATTTAAATGGTTTTCCTCCAGTATGAATCCTCATGTGCACTTTTAAATGTCCTCTCTGACTAACATTTTATCACACACTATACACTGATATGATTTTTCTCCAGTATGTACCCTGATGTGCAGTTTGAAATCTCCACTCTGATTAAACATTTTATCACAAAGTTTACACTTATATGGTTTATCTCCAGTATGTATTCTCATGTGCAGTTTTAAATATGCACTCATACTAAACTGTTTATCACACACTTTACACTTGAATGGTTTTTCTTCTGTATGTATGCTCATGTGCAGTCTTAAATGTGTACTCTGATTAAACATTTTATCACAGACTTCACACTTGAATGGTTTTTCTCCAGTATGAATCCTCATGTGCAGATTTAATTCTCGACACGTAATGAACATTTTATCACAAACATCACACTTAAACGTTTTTTTCTCCAGTATGCCTCCTCACATGAAGTTTAAACTGTCCACTCTAAATATTTTATTGCACATTTCACACTTATATGTTTTTTCTCCAGTATGCATCAACATGTGAAGTCTTAAATTTCCATTCAAGGTAAACATTTTATTACATAATTCACACTTATATGACTCACATGACTTCTCTCCAGTATGCCTCCTCCTGTGAAGTTTTAAATGTCCACTCTAACTAAACATTTTATCACACATTTCACACTTGTATGATTTTTCTCCAGTGAGCGTCCTCATGTGAAGTTTTAAATTTCCACTCTGATTAAACATTTTATGACACACTTTGCACTTATACGGTTTTTCTCCAGTGTGAATCCTCATGTGAATTTTTAAACTTCTACTTACACTAAATTTTGCATCACACACTTCACATTTAAATGGTTTCTCTCCAGTATGAATCCTCATGTGAAGTTTTAAACTTCCACTAACACTAAATTTTGTATCACATACTTCACGTTGAAATGGTTTTTCCCCAGTATGCGTCCTCATGTGTAGTTTAACTGTTCACTCTGACTAAAACTTTTATTTGACATTTCACTTATATGATTTTTCTCCAGTGTGCGTCCTCATGTGAAGTTTTAAATTTCCACTCTGATTAAACATTTTATGACACACTTTGCACTTATACGGATTTTCTCCATTGTGAATCCTCATGTGAATTTTTAAACTTCTACTTACACTAAATTTTACATCACACACTTCACATTTAAATGGTTTCTCTCCAGTATGAATCCTCATGTGAAGTTTTAAACTTCCACTAACACTAAATTTTGTATCACACACTTCACATTGAAATGGTTTTACCCCAGTATGCGTCCTCATGTGTACTTTTAACTTTCCACTCTGACTAAAAGTTTTATTACACATTTCACACTTATATGGTTTTTCTCCAGTATGCTTCCTCGTGTGAAGTTTTAAATTTCCACTGTGATTAAACATTTTATCACATACTTCACACTTGAATGTTTTTTCTCCAGTATGAATCCTCATGTGCACTTTTAAATCTGCTCCGACTACATATTTTATCACAAAGTTTACACTTGTATGGTTTTTCTCCAGTATGTATTGTCATGTGCAATTTTAAATCTCCACTCTCATTAAACGTTTTATCACAAATTTCACACTGATATGGCTTTTTCATTGTATGCATCCTCGATTGCCGTTTAAAACTTACACTTTCATTGAATATTTTGGGGTTTTTTTCGACGCGTCTCTTAATTCAAGTACATTCAGATATACTCAAATGTACTCAAATATACAAATTAAATGTATGTACGTAGACCAGTTTGTACTCGTTAATTGACCAATTCGATCATTTCACGCCTCAACTTGACCTGTTATGAACAGTTGACTTGATTTGCATCCACAATATTAATAACTAAGAGTACGTGCCATTTACTGGACACGCTTGATATCCGTTAATGGTATATGTAAGACTAAAAGGGAAGGATACGATTTCATTCATTAACCTTTAGGGGTAACATGGTCATATTTCGACCAGTGGGGTAATTCCGACCGTGGACGTACCTCCCGCTGTGTACAACACAGATTTGTTCTGTTCTGTTCATTTAGATTAAGGTCGCTTGGCGGACTGTTAAATACGAGCCTCATCCCCCAGGCTTTTATACCCTAATTATAGGTTACTACATTTGTATGGGAAAATATGAACGAGTTTTTCGGATGGCTATACTACACGACCTTGGGAGTGCAATATATCCATCCGACAAAACGAGTTCATATTTTCCCATACAAATGCAGTAACCTTTTTACTATATGCTCATTTGCTTATTCTACCCAAGGCTTAAATATATAAACAAAAATACACTACAAGAAACAAAGTAACTGAATGTAAGCCGTATTCCAAACTAAATACACAAACGTAGATGCACCATTACGCAACAACATTATTAATGCGCACGTAACTCCGCCCAGAGAAATTTTAAGTTGGTCGCGCGCTAGACGTAAGTTTCGGAAGAAAATGGCGTTTGGTCTACTTAAAATTGGAATTTGGAGTAATATTGTTAACGAATGCGCATTGCAACAACTTTTCCATTTGATCTGGAATGGATACTTTTTGGTATTTTTGTCGATTCGACGCAATTTCGTGATTATGGTCTCGATTTATCTACATGAAGTAACTTACATCGGATTCCAGCAGCGTCTGCCAATTTAATCGTATTGAAGTGTTTTGACATCGGAGTGCGTGCTTCTGTTCTGTCATTGAATGATTCAGATCATAATGTGGGAAAAATATGAAGTCTTTCAATTGCAATTATCGAAAAGATGCTGTGGAATTTAATGTTTATTTCATTTTGAGTGCAGTAAGGAGGATGTAACTGCAGTTGGAGTATACTCGAAATTACAGTACAATTTCAAAATGTATAATCAACTTTGAGAACCCATGACATGGTTCATGTAATTCGGATTTGCAGAACTACGAAAGTACATTTTGAGGAAATTCAGGATGTAAAATTGTAAGTATATTTTTGCCATTTTATTACCAGCTAAAGAAGACAATTTATGTCTTATAACTTGCATGTTATTGTGAGGACCCTGCCTGGCATCTATAGCTAGCCTAAATCTGAAACATTGTATTAAAAAAGTTAACGCGGAATGTGCCAAAGCTGCTGATATGTGGCAGTCCATGAAACATTTGCTGGTATGTGGCAGTCCATGAAATATCTGCTTTAGTTCATTCAGAAAAAAATTTGTTTGTTTACATTAGAAAGTAGTTCCTTTATTCGCGTGCATTTGGTATGAATTCACTGCGAGGGTGCAATATCGGGAAATATTGCTCGATTCCGACAATATAAAGTTAACGGAGAAAAAAAAAAATGAGCATATAATAATGAGGGTTGTTAAATAAGCCCAAGATGTTTCTTTAATGCTAGCTGGTGATGACTGTGTAATGATGCAGCCATTTCACCAGCTAGGGGCTGTTGCTTGAGAGGGATTAGAACCCACACACAATCAAGCATAGTTGCAGTTATCATCTACCACCAGGTGACAACCAATCATGTGAATCATCTCCAACCTTTTTGCCGGGGTTAAAACTATTATCATAAAATTCTGTCGCAAGGTCTGTAAACCATTGTGTTGTCATTATGTTATAGCATTAGATTAAATTTGTTCACAATGATCACATCTGATCATCAAGTGTGTATATTTGAAATGCTGTTAGTCCTGGGAATCGATGTTCAGCATCAAAAACATTACCTCGAAAATATAAGTACTTGTTGACAATATTTTCTGTCGGGATTATAAAATATTGTGTTGTTGTAATATACATATTTACTGCACTATATAATGTTGTCCAGTCGATATCATTGTTTGATCCGTCCAATTGCCAATTATAAATTCGACCAACACTAGAGTTTAATCGGCCTCGCAAATGAAATTGCCAAATAACAACTGCAGCAGGACATTTAATTTTGATCCAAAAATTTTAAACTTCTCCGTTGGTCGTCCACTCATGTCTATCAGAGAAAGCGTAATAAGGATAATTTTCAGGATAATATGCTGATGCGCTTACCTCAAACCCGGCTCGGTTATCACTTTCCCTGTAAAGTGTTGGAATATATCCAACATTATTTTTAGTTCGTTTTATACCACTAGACAGACTATCAACATAAGCTTTATTTGTCAGATCATTATAGTTAACTGGAACATATGTCGTAGTTATTTTTTTGTCTCTCATGTTTATGTTGCCTGTCACTGGTCCACCAGATTTCTTAAAATATGGGGTAAGTTCTTCCTTTAACTGAGCATAACTAATAGCAACAGCATCGGCTTGTGGTGAGGTTGTTGGTAGTCCAGATCTTTTTGAGTTATTGCTCATTGGAAGGGCACCTGTCATTGTGTCACCGGTTTTGTTAAGTTTATTATCGTCAACAGATTTTAGTTGCGCATAACTTACAGCTTGTGTTTGATTTAAGTTTTCTGTCAGATATGCAGCCTCTAAATTTATAATTTTTTTACTCGACATGTTAATAGTACCTATAACCGTTCCGCCGATTTTATCAAGTTTGTTATCATCCACATACCTCAACTGTGAATAACTTTCCGCTTGTGTATAATTTAAGTTTGCTGGCGGATACCTGGTCTCCAAATTTATTAATTTTTTTCTGACATATCTAAGTTACCGCTTAAAGTTCCGCCTGTCAGTGACAACTTATTATCGTCGACGGATTTTAGTTGTGTACAACTCACCGCTTGAGTTTGATTTAAGTTTGCTGGTGGATATCCAGTCTCTAAATTTATTATTTTTTTCCTGACATATCTAAGTTGCCGCTTAAAGTTCCGCCTGTCAGTGACAACTTGTTATTATCCACATACCTCAACTGTAAATAACTTACTGCTTGAGTTTGATTTAAATTTGCTGGTGGCTGTCCAGTCTCTAAATTTATATTTTTTTTTTCCTGACATATCTAAGTTGCCGCTTAAAGTTCCGCCAGATTTATCTAGTAAATTACTGTCGACGGATTTTAGTTGTGCATAGCTAACAGCTTGTGTATTAACAACATTTATTGGCGGATAATCTGTTTCTAAATCTATTACTCGCTGATTTGACATGGACAGGTTTCCTGTCATTTTATCACCAGTTTTTTTTAAGTAACCTGATGAATCAACATTACCGTTTGTTACTGTACTTATAGCCGATGAATCTCCTAATGTTGTTCCAAATGTTGTATAATAGCTCATTATTTATTTAATATAACATAAAATTGTTGACATTAGTTAGTTTAATATAACATAAAATATATAACAAACAATGGCAAAGTTAACAACAACGTCGTCACCGATACTAAATTTTGATACAGAGCAGTTGGTGAAATATAAACATAACAATGAACTTCCAGATTGTCATTATCTTATTGTTGGACGAACTGGATCGGGAGAAACAAATTTGCTTATGAATTTACTGCTGGGCGATAATTTTAACTACGATCGTGTTTATATTTATACAATTAATCCACAGCAAGATAAGTACGAGCTACTTAACGAATGTAATAACAAACTTCGTGATGATCTGGATGCTGGTGAAGATTTTTTATTATCAAACAACCAGAAAAACTTGTTCCAGTTAATCAACTTGATTCGTCCGAACATAACATAGTAGTTTTTGACGATATTCCGTTAAATAACGAAGAGATGAATAAAATAAGATCCTATTTTTCACTGTCACGTAATAAGAAATGTAATTCTGTTTATTTAGCCCAAGGTTTTTATAATGTTGACAGATTTATTCGGCGAAATACTGGTTGTTTTATATTATTTCCGGGACTGGACACTGTTGACGTTAGAAATATTGCAAACGCGCAATGTGGTGACGTAACAAAAGATAAATTTATTGAATTATATCATAAAGCGACAGCGGATAAATATAACTTTTTCTTAGTGATAAACTAACACATAATCCAACTAAAATGTTTCGTTGTTGTATTGAAAATTATCTGCAGTAAGTTTATATAACAATTATGGACAAACGAGCAAAATACAGAAAACTTATAGAAGCTCTAAAAAATCATGCTCAATCTCAAGCAGCATTTAAGCAGCGAGTACAACAAGCACGACGTGGACAGATAGTTGCCGCAGAAGCAGCAGCGACAGTTCTCAAACCAGTTACTGAGGCACTACTTGGAGAAAAACCTGAAACTAAGCCGCTGTCAGAAGAAGAACTTAAGCGACTATAGGAAAAAGGTTTAGTTGGTATTTTTAAAGAACAACAAGAAGCAGCTGCCGCAAAAATTATTGGTAGATCTGATGAGGAAAAAAGAAAGATTAGCTGAAGAACTTTCAGCACATATTCTTAATCCTGTTGCTAGACAAGCTGAAATAGATCGTCTGATCAATAATCCACTTGAACTTGAACGAAAATTAGCACGTTTAACAGTTGGGCCGATTAGGAAAAAGTTAGAAGATATAGAAGAAAAAAAAAATTTGAAGAACCAAAAGAAAAGAGTTGGTATGAGGAAGAAGAAACTAGAAGAGAATCTCTTAGAAAAGAGCAAGAAATCACAGAAAGAGAAAGATTCAATGATGATCGAAAAAAGATGAATGATAAAATAAAAGATTATGAATATAAATCTTTTAATGACAAATATGGTTTTAAAAATGTTAGATTACATAATATTCGTAAAGATGAATTCAACGCTGATGAAAATATTATGAAACTAACAGAAATAATCACAAAAAATGAAAAACATGCTCGTGACGTAGTATCAGATAATGAAAGATACCAAGAAAGTATTAAATTATATCGACACTCAATTATTGCTGGACTTTATAAGCAAGTTATTATTAATATAACAAATGACATACAACATAATGATAACCTTAGTCGTATAACTACTGATTCAAAATATTTAGATAAAGAAAGAATAGATTATACTGGAAAATTGTTAGCAGAAGGTAGTTTAATGAGAGAAGCAGATCTATAAAGATCACTCGAAGAAACTGAAAAGTATCGGGAAAGAATGAAAAAAGTAGTAAAACAAGAAATAGTAGCAACAGAATATTTGGATTGAATGAAAGATTATGATATTTCTGATGTTGATAACATTAATAAATGGAGCGAAGATAAATATAATGATCTTATTAAAAAATTAGATTATATTAGAAAAGATGCAGACGCTTACGCTGAAATTGATACAGCTGCAATAGAAGATATTAGAGAACTTTCTGGAAAAGCTAGAAATGGTGTTATTGCTAGTGTTTTTAAAAATACCGCTGAAAAATGTAGAGGTGGGAAACCTCAGAAAGAAGGATGGGATTTTAAAATGTTGTTTGATCATTTTGATAAACGTCGCTTAGAGAGAGCTGAAAAATCTATGAGTAAAAAAACTGGGACAGGTGTAAAAATATATACATCAACTGCCGAAATGATTGGCAGATTAATGCTGCTGATATCATCAAAGGAAGCTGGAAATTTTGGCGCTGAAATTGACAATGAAATTATTGACATACTAGATCATTTAAGATCGGAAAATTTATTAACATCTTATGAATATGAAACTTTACACGGCGACCTAATTTTGTAAATGTCAATTTTGTAAATGTTAATTTCATAAAATACAATAAATAACAATGTCAGCAACATTATTACTAGACTCTAGTACGGCCGCGACAGCTAACGCGAAAGATAGCGCAATTTTTTCAGTAAATTATATTCCACCTGTACAACTTGATACTGAAAAACAGTATGAAATTGGATTAATTTCCTGTACATGTTGGCATTCCATGGCTAACGTGAAATCTGGTGTCAATGATGAATTTAAGTTTTATTCTACCTCCGACAGAGCCACTGGGGCATTTATAGTTAAAATTCCGCAAGGAGCCTACAACATAACTGATTTAAATAAGACGATACGCGAATTAATAACATATGTAGATACAGGAGTCGTTAACTAGTTTGAACTAACACCAAATTATAATACTTTACGCGCCAGAATAACATTAAAAAATAATTTGATAATAAATTTTTCATCAGCAAAAAGCATAGCGTCGCTGATTGGATTTGCTCACAGGAAATATGGATCAACCAAAGAACAAACTATAACGTATGATGGTGATTTGCCGGTAAATATAACCGACGTAAACACAATATTACTAAATTGCTCCATTGCATCTGGGTCTTACTCAGCTCAGGGTAGTAAAGGACAAACGATATATAGTTTCTCACCAGATATTCCACCGGGATCGCTCATGCAAATTAGTCCGCGGTAAGTTATTTATTATTCGCTAAATGTTGAAAATCAAATAACAGCAATAAATATGCAGTTGACAGATCAATCTGGACGACAGCTGGATCTGAATAACGAGGTTGTTACTTACTATTTACACTTACGCGTTGCGTAGGCGCGCACAATCGACGTCGGTTTTATGCAACCTCAGATATAATGAAACAAAAAAAAGAGAAGAAAAATTATTGGTGGATTTTTGGGAAATATATTTACTAAAATTATTGAAAATGTTCCGGGAATAGCGCATAAAGTTGCACCAATTGCACTAGACGCATCAAAAGCTTTTGCAAGTGGCGCCGCATCTGCTGCTGGAACTGCGGTGGGACAAAAAATAGCTGATAAAATTAAAGGCAATCCACAAAGTGGATCACCACCAACAATCAAACAAGTTATATCAGAAATCGCTCCAACAAAAGAAACTCAACGTGCAATGATAACAACAACAAAAAAACTTTTATCACCAAAGGGCGAGCAGATTATACAAAAGTTAATATCCAAAGTAACAGCGCCGCAATAAAATTGTTACCGTTAGAAAATTGTTATCGTTAGAGAATCATGAATGAAAATTATATAATCTAATAAATAAAAAATGTCTGTCAAAAATTATCTCGATTTAACAGAAACTTACGACAACGACAACACCGTAACAGAATTTGAATATATTGAGTATCTCGACGAAAATTCTAATGAGCCAAATAAAGCTAGTGTTAGAACATGTAATACCCGAGACGAAGATGTATTTCTATCACCTCACAAGGCAATATTGGAAGTTCGCGGCCAGATTATGACAATAGCTAATGTACCTGTTGCAATTGCAGCTGGAACAGAAGTAGCTCTTATAAATGATGGCTGGTGTTTATTTAAAAGTGCCAGATATCAGCTGGGCAATCAAACTGTTGAGAATATTTCAAGTCACCTACAAGTTGCAAGTACAATCTTAAATATTATTTCGTTTTCCGATAATTACTCCAGATCGACTGCAACTAATATGATGTGGTTTAAAGATACCGGAAGTAGTGGGTCTGGTTTCATGGCATCGTCTGAGTTTTCAACCGGAGGTCCACCTCCTTTAGTGGCTGGAACTAATGCCGCTGGAGATGCTGCAACTGTAAGAAATTTTCTTATTGCTAATGCTGCTGCGCTAGGTATAGTCGAACAAGGTGCAGACGCTGGTGAGGCCGCTACAAGAGTTTCACTTACTGCAGCTTGCAATAATCTTAGTACAACACCACCAGGTGCGGCTGCAACCGGCACTGAAATGTTAAATTTGATTAATAACTAATTTCCTACCGTCAGAAAAATATACGTTACAATGAAGGTTATACCAGAGGAAAGGCACTCGCAGCAGCATCACGTCAAATTACAATGATGTTACCGTTAAGTACAGTATTTGGCTTTTGTCGCGACTACAATAAAGTATTTCGTGGAGTTAAACATACACTTATTTTAGATCGATCAGAACAGAACGACTGTTTATTTCGGGCTGGCAGAGCTGACGTACAGTTTATCATAAATAAACTTGCGCTGCGGATGCCACGAATAACACCATCAATCACTAAAATGTCAGAATTAAATAATACACTTGATAAACTCTCAAGCAGAATTAATTTTCAGCAACATAAAATATATCAAACAGCTGTTCCAAATACCACCGACTATACATGGCGAATTACAACAACATCAAGTGAACAACTGCCGAGGCAATTATTTGTTGTATTTCAACGTCAAGCGCGACATGGTAACCAACAACAAAATAACGCAATATTTGATAGTGCCGATGTTAGACGAATACACGCTAGACTAAATTCAAAGCAATATCCAGAACGAGCAATAGAATGTAATTTTGCAGATGACGCTAATAAAAATATTACTAGACCTTACATGTACCTGCTCGACGCAGTGCAAACATATCAGGATGTTGGAGATGGATCTCTGATATCAGTAGAGGAATTTCGTACACTTTATCCGATATTTTATTTTGATGTTAGCAAACATAGCGAGCGAGCTGTCGACAGCACAGCTGATATTGAAATTACTTGGACATTAGGAGCTGTTCCAGTAGCGCATTTGTACGTGTACGCGTTAGTGATCAGCAACAGATTTATTACGATTGATTCTGTTGGAGGCAAAATGACAGTACAAGTTTAATCTGTAACTTTAATATAAGATGACAAAATATATTGTAAAAGAAATATATTTAACTGATGGTCAAATTAAAAAATTAGCAGCTGCTGTTGCAAAGCAGAGGCAGGTATCATTAAAAATCAACCCTGACATTTACAAGGATACTTTAACAAAATTAATGTTACCCAAAAAACAAATAAATAAGTATAACCGCGGCAAACCTTTTGTTTTAAATTTAAGTGCCATACAAATAACTACAATGTCAAAACAAGGTAGTTTCTTTCGTCCGGCATTATCAGTAATAGCCAGAACGTTGTTACCTAAAATTTTGCCTCTGTTAGGTACATTAGGACTATCAGCAGCATCTGGATCAATATCTGGCGCAACGAAAAAAGCAGTTGAGGGCAGTGGTATAAAGGAACTTTCAGTTTAATTTTATGTGACTGATAAATGTAATGCCACGACGAAGAAAAACAACAACGGAAAAAAAAAGACACCGCGACGTCGAAGAACAACCAAAGGAGGATTTATTCCAATAGCTCCACTTTTAGCGGAACTAGCGGGAAGTCTGCTGCCAAATCTGCTGGGAATAGGACGAGGACTAACATTACCTGGAACACGGTCCCGCTAAGTAACTTTGATAAACTTGATAAGCTAAAACAAGTAAAAAAGATTCCACGGAGTTTATTCCAAAGATGAACTTGCGGCAATTCCATTGCCGTTTGCTGGGGGGATCGTGTGTGATAAATATACAAGATTTCAACGACGGATCTGGTACACATTGGGTAGCAGTTTATAATAACAATTATTTTGACTCGTTTGGACTTCCTCCAAGTGACGCAATTAAAAAAATATCTGTCCAGATATAAAATAATTAATTACTCGTCCAATCAACTTTAACCTATTGGAACATCAGCTTGTGGATATTATTGCGTGATGTTTATAAAACAGATGTCTAAATCCCCTGACAACGTCAGGAGATCGGATTGCAATTTTTAAAATTTATTTAACAGTTTGACAAGCATCCTTCTCACGCTAATGATGAGATTGCAATTAATTTTGCCAATTTTATCTAAATTACAAATATATAATGTTAACATATTGTCTTAAATGTAAAACTAAAACAGAAAATATCAATGAAACAAAAGAAAAAAACAAAGAACAACAGGATGATGCTGAAAAGTATTTGCGCAATCTGTGGAAAAAGAAAAAGTATGTTTTTAAAGAAATTGTCCGGAGACGGACGTACTGACGTTGTCAGGGATGTTATTTTAGTAAACGATTGAAAACAGTTATTGTTATAAATCTGAAAACAAATATTATTGTAAATCTGAAAATATATAATGATATGCAAGTGCGATTCTGACAGAGATTTATGTCTCGAGCAAAATAAAATTGTCACATACTGTCAACAATGTAACAACAGAGAAATAATTGGAACAGGTATAGATATACATAAGGTAATTGGCAAATTGCCGAAACCAAAAGGCGGCTGGACATTGTCATGCCATAAATACACTGGACCTTATAATCCGCTTGATAAACAACTAAATGAAAATGATAATCCGCTGAAAGGACAAGAACCTTACAATCAAGTTGATGAGATAGCAATGCGCCATGATATCTGCTACCGTGATATAGAACGTCCTGATAACGTTCGTGTAGAAAACTCAAAATCAGACTGTGAAAAAGTAATGCTGGACGAACTTCGTGATATGAAACCGATAAATATGCGAGAAAGGGTTGACCGAAAGTTGGTGCAGGGTTTTATTGGAGCAAAATATAAACTCCGGTTTGGAAAGCCTCGTCTTGGACAATTGTATGATGACCTAGCAGCTGAATTACAAAAGCCTAAAAAGAAAAGTTTCCGCGACGTAAAGTTGTCGCAAATGCCGTTGACGATATCTGGGCGATAGATTTAGCAGATGTGTCAAATCTAGCTGAATTTAACGATAACAGAAGATATCTTTTTAATGTCATAGATGTTTTTAGCAAATATGCTTTTAGTGTGCCAGTTTCAGACAAGACAGGAACATCAATAACTGATGCGCTAAAACAAATAATAACAACTGCAGAAAGAAAACCAAATAGAATCTGGACTGATCACGGAGCAGAATTTTTTAATAAAAAGTTCGAGCAGTTTTTGCTCCAAAATAACATCAAAAAATATGTTACAGGAAACGAAGGTAAAAGCGTTGTCGTCGAGTGATTTAATCGTATACTAAACGAAAAAATTCATAAGTATTTATCAGCTAAAAATACAAATAAATATATTGATAATTTACAAAACATTGTTGACGAATATAATAACACGAAACACCGAACCACTAAAATGTCGCCAGATGACTCAATTAAAAATCCGATATTGGCGAACGAAAACATGTATCGAAGACATAAATTTAAAGTTGGTGATCGAGTTAGAATTTCTCTAGCAAAAAAAAAAAAAACATTTGAAAAAGGATTTACTCCGAACTGGAGCGAAGAAGTATTTGTTGTTGATAAAGTACTTTTAACAATACCTGTTACAGACGCGCTAAGGATTTATTGGGTGAGCCTATAACTGGTAGTTTGTATGAACAGGAACTTCAGAAAACTTCCCAAGACGTATTTGTTATTGAAAAAAGTTATCCGAAAGCGCGGTGATAAAAGTCTCGTCAAGTGGAGGGGATATAGTAATAAATTTAATAGCTGGGTGCCAACTAAGTCGATACAATAATGTTATTATAAATTTGTTCGTACTTTACAAGTACAGATTTACATTTGATAGTTTTACATAACGAAATTAAATGTAATTTTCTTGTATTATCAACTGGCATTAAATTAAATATTTTAACACAAATAAAATCATATTTTATATTTCTTTGATGGCCAGTTATTTTTATATTTAAAAAAGGTTTGATAAGCTGCCAAATATTTGTTGCTCGGTAACTGTAAAATTCAATTTTATTACTTTTTAGCAATGTGATACTTAACATTATAACGTCCAGTTGTCGGCCTGCTGTAATTTTCTCTGTCAGCGACAGTAACTACTGCATCGTCAAACTCGTTGTTGTACAAAATATCATCTTCGCTATAGCTAGAAAATTTATCTGTGATTGGCAAAATTACTTGTAATTTTGTGGCGATATAATCTTCCGCGTATATATCAGCTAGTCGTTTCATTAAATCCATATTATAATATACTTTAATCTAATTTATAATGATAATGACCAACGAAACAAAATCTGCTGAAGTAAAATATCATCAGAAAGTTAATATACTAAATTATAGAGAATTAGCTGAAGCAGTTAGAAAATGTCTGTCGGGTTATAGTGCTTATTCTGTTGACGTTATTGTAATGCAAGGCGAAAATGATAGAATACTTCTAACAACGGCAGAAAAAAATAAACTTAATGAAAGTTCATTTATAACATAAAAATTTGATAAAGATGATATTCTTATGTTTTGTCATAATTGTCTTACAAAGACCGAGCTAAGAAATATAATTAATCATCATATTTAAAACTAAATCTAGCAAATGTCAACATTGACGTTGCTGCTTTGTATATATTATCTGCAATAAATTTTACTGCACGAGAATTAATTTCATGATATTTTGCGGCAGCTGATATTGATTTAAATTTCATTTTTTCTCCAGTTTCTAAATTTGTTGAAACAATTGGTCTTTTAGGATTTTTAAAATTATTACCACCACTTATACCACGTTTAGTATTTTCTTTTTGTGTAACTAAATCTAAATTTCCTAAACTATTGTCGGTTTTAATTTTGTTAATGTGATCGACAACTAAATTATTTGGAATAGCGCCGTTAAATGTTTCATACACAAAACGATGGGCTTTATAACAAACCTGGTCAGTCTTAGTTGTACGTACCATTACATTTACATATCCAGTGTTTTGCATAAAACCAACAACTTTTTTAGTTTTTCTATGCCGGATAATTCCGCGATCATTAGCTTCGTATAGATCAAATACTGTATGAGGTTGAAACTCATTTTGTAGAGCTAAATTCTCAATATTATCATCAGTAATCGAATTATTTACTCGATAGACTCGCTGTCCTTCTGGAATGTCCTCGCAAAACAAACTATAAATAAAATCTTTTCTGAACATTTCGGTGATATCTGTATCATCTCCTTTTACTGAAATTATCATATCAGCCGTAGTTGGTTTTCCTACAGATGTTTTAGATTTTATACAAGTAACCGAACCAAGTGCATTTGCAACATATAAGTTGTACTTTGGACGAACATGATAAGTTTCTTGCTCTTCCGCTGTCATTCTGATATATCTCAAAATTTATGTCATTCTACTATAGGGATTTTATATCTCTAATTGAAAAATAAGTTTAAAAAATCAATTAAATATAAAAATACTATATATAATCTTAAAATTGCGCGATATTGCTAAAAAGAGCATTATCAAAACAAAAAATTGCTAGCGCATTCTCAGGATATGACAACAGTTACAAATTTGATGATCAAAATGTTTTAGCAAATTTTAACTCTACAAATTTATATCATCTTTTATAACCTGTTGCATCTAATGAACTTACAGCTCACAAAAGTATCAAGCTAATATTTCAGTATCACATGATTTTATCAAAGTTACATGTAATGGAAAAAGATATATTTGATATAATCTTTGAAAATACAAGTTTCGACAGCGAAATTTCAGAACCTTATTAAACAGCTAAATCACGAAAAATATTAACTGGAACAAATATTTCCTCTGTCGCCGATGAAATACACCAAGAAATAAATAAAAAAATTGGAGGAATTTACTTCATCTGGGTCAGGCTGGAAATTTGAAATGATAAAGGAAGTTTTAATTCATACAGCAAAATATAACTTACTTCGAGGTAGTTCTTACGTTGATCTTCCAAAAAAGAATTGAAAACAAAAAAATGCTGTATAAATGTCAAAAACAACGACGATCAATGTTTTCGTTGGTCAATTTTGTCGGAGAGACATCCACAGAGTGACCAAAGTGATAGAATTGAAACGTATTTGCCATACAAAGACGATCTAGATTTTAACGGAATAACTTTTCCAGTGGCAGAAAATCAGATACAAAAGTTTGAAAAACAAAACAATATTTCAATAAATGTTTTCGGACTAGATGAGCGAGAAATTGTTTACCCAAGGTATATTTCAGAGACTGCTACACAAAAGACAATAAATTTATTATTTTATAAAGGACATTACGTTTGGATAAAAAAAAAACTTTAACGGTTTAGTTGGCGGACAGTATAATAAAAATAAAAAAAGAAATATTTCTGTTACAAATGTTTGCACGGTTTTTCTAAGAATGAGAAACTACAGGAACATCTTAAATACTGTGTGAACGTTCAAACAATAACTATGCTAAGCGAGAAAAAAAAAGTCTTAAATTTAAAAATTATGATCATAAGCTAAATATACCTTTCGTTATTTATGCGGATTTCGAGTGCCTACTCGTTCCAGTGGCTGGCGCTGAAAATAATCCTAATAAATCAAGTACAAGAAAAATACAGCAACATGTTCCTTGCGGAGTAGCTTATAAAGTAGTTTGTTGCGTCGATGATAAGTTTTCATGTCCAATAAAGTTATATAGATGTAAAGATAGTGAATCTGAAAGTCCGGCGGTATGGTTATTAAAAAATCCGATAGATGATGTTAATAAAATTTCTAACAAATTATTTAGGACAGCTCCAATGAAAATAACATCTAAGCAACAACTTGAATTTAACGAAGCGGTTAATTGTCATATTTGCGAGAAGTTATTGGTAGACTCAAACGGAGTCCGTGATAAAGTGCGCGATCATTGTCATTTAACTGGAAAATGCAGAGGGGCAGCTCATAATAATTGTAATTTAAAAGTTCATGCACCAAAGTTTATACCTGTCGTTTAACATAACTTTCGTGGCTATGATAGTCATGTCATTGTAGAAGCTTTTGGTAATGAGGAAATTAAATCTAAACTAAAACTAAATAATAAGATAAAATGTATTCCAAATAATTTTCAAAAGTATATGTCAGTTACTCTCGGAAAATTACGTTTTATTGACAGCCTGCAATTTATGGCAGCACCATTAGATGAACATGTAAAAGGATGTAGCACTTTTAATAATCTGCAAAGTTGCTTTGGTGAAAACAACGTCGATCTGACCAAAAAAAAAAAGTATCTTTCCGTATGAGTATCTCGACGACTGGAGCAGATTTGATGAAACTTCTCTGCCTAACAAAGACAAATTTTACTCGCAGCTAAAAGGTGAAGATGTGTCAGACGACGAATACAAATATGCACAAAATATTTGGAATAAATTTAGGTGTAAAACATTTGGTGATTATCATGATATATATTTGAAAACAGATGTTTTATTACTAGCAGATGTTTTTGAAAGTTTTCGTCGAGTAAGCTACAGCAATTATGGACTAGATCCTTGTTGGTATTATTCCGCTCCTGGGCTGTCGTGGGACGTTCTACTATAAACAAGCAAAATAGAATTAGATCTCTTAACAGACGTCGATATGTTTAGTTTTATTGAAAAAGGTATCAGCGGCGGAATTAGTGTTATAAAAAAAAAATATGCAGTAGCTAATAATAAATATAAAAAAAATTATGATAAAAATCTCCCGTCGAGTTATATTATTTATCAAGATTGCGTCAATTTGTATGGGTATGCAATGTCAGAGACAATGCCGTGCGGTGGATTTCATTGGATATCTCCATATCAATTTCTTAAAGAAACTGTAAAAGATTTTTCCGATGTCAGTTATTTTGTTGAAGTTGATCTAGATTATCCTAGTTCGTTGCATGATCTACACAACGACTACCCATTTTGTGCAGAGTCGATGATGATAGATTACAGTTTACTATCACCCGAGCAACGAGCCATGACAACAGCAAAGAATTCGATCGTTAATAAGTTAGTTCCAAATTTGCTAAATAAAAGAAATTACGTGATACATTACAAAAATTTAAAACAGGCAGTAGATGCTGTTCTAATTCTGAGAAAAGTCCATCGCGTACTAAAATTTAATCAGTCGAGGTGGATGTTAAATTATATTGATTTAAATACCAAACGTCGTGCTGTGGCTAAGACCGACTTTGAGAAAAACTTTTGTAAGTTAATGAATAACTCAGTTTTTGGAAAGACAATGGAAAATATTCGAAAGCGAGTTCGATAGCAATTGTAAATGATATAAATCGCAGAAGTAAATTAGTTAACGATGATGTTTTGTCAGCATGAAAATATTTAATGAAAATCTTGTTGCAATACAACGACGAAAGACAAATTTAAAGTTAAATAAACCGATTTATGTTGGTGCAGCTGTACTTGATATATCAAAGTGGCTAATGTACGACTTTCACTATAATTTTACTAAACAACAGTGGCCAGATTCCGAGTTGCTATTTACTGATACAGATTCGCCAGTTTATAATATAAAATGTGAAGATGCCTATGAAGATATTTATAAACACCGTGACTTATTTGATTTATCTGATTATCCGACTAGTAGTGGATTTAATGATAATACGAATAAAAAAGTTATTGGTAAATTTAAGGACGAATTTATGTTTGTGCTGGTGAGAGAGTTTGTTGGATTAAGGAGTAAGATGTATGCTGTGATATTAGATGACAATAAACTTACAAAAAAAGCAAAAGGTATTCCTCGAGGATATGTGAAAAAGATCATGAATGTTAATGATTTTAAAACCGCTCTAAACAATAATGTCAGTTTTATTAAGACAAATGTCATTAGAACGAATCTTCATAAGCTTGAAACTGATACGATTATTAAACGTGGACTTAGCAATTTTGATGATAAAAGATATTGCAAAAATGGAATTAATACTTTAGCACTTGGGCATTATAGAAGGGAGATAATACCGTTCCAGTTGTTCTGGATTGTCGAATATAGATTGGTACGAATGCACTGTATTGATTTTCAGACTGTCTGCATTAAAGCGCTGCTGGTGATTTCCAGGTTTATTAGTTCGTTTTGTCTGTTAAGTGATTTCCAGGTGTATTAGTCTGTCTGTCTCTTTCTAAAGCCGTACTGAAATGGAATTCCCTGAATCTTTACAGGCTTGGTAAAAACCCACCTATTGATTTTCAGACTGCAGAGTCTTCTGCCTATAATGTACACAGCCGCACAGCCGCTTCGTTTTTCTGTATAAATAGACGGTAATATATTTTAGATTTCGTTTTTCTGTATAAATGTAAGATTTCAGATTTAATTTTATATTAATGTTTTTCAGAAAAAATAAAATGCTATTCACAATCAGGTAACCGGTAAGTATATAGTAATTTCTAAAACATATATATGTAATCGGATTTCATAGCTCAGTGCAGGAATGTTGGAATTCTCGTACTGAACGTCTGTGGTTCGATTCCCATCACTGACATAGTCAATGGAGGCGATTTCAATGCCATTTTTCTGAGATAAATGGGGGTACAAAATTCAACAGAGCAAAAATACGCTCTCCCACCATATCACCACGTGCTGTACAAAATCTGTTGAACGTAGAGAGAAGGCCTGTCTGTATGTATGTATGTAATGTCCTTAGAGATAAGTTTATATGTAACTAAAGTGCCCAGTAATTTTCCATTGAGGTTAAAATGGACAGTAATCAGTGTCAGTAATTTTCCATTGAGGTCAAATGGATAGTAATCAGTGTCCAGTAATTTTCCATCGAGGTTAAATAAGGTTAATTTAATCAAAAAAGGTTTATTCTTTCTCCGACAAATCTTCAGGGTGGGGGTCTCCTCTCCAAGATAAAAAAAAAAATTTTTCTGACCACTCCAATAAAATATTTTTAGTCTTATTTTGAGCTGAAAATGACTCTTTAATAAAATTACAAAATAGAAAGTTCTATAGGAGAATTCTCGGTTTGGTTTAGGATCTGCCTCTTAACTACTACTCCATGCAATGAAATTGCAACCTTAACCTTATAAGGACTTGTATGTCACCATCAGCATATGACCGATAATCATCAAACATCAGACGATACACTGAATATATTTCGTAATCAAAACCAATGTAGGTATAGCAAGCTCGACTGGATTTTTTCATATGGTGATCAACGTAAATGCATGCACTTTACAAAAAAAGTGATGTTCATTCTTTTCCATTGTAAACTTATAAAAAATGTCGACATTTTAGAGGAAATTGTGCTGCAAGATATTTGCGTCCTGACTTGCTACAGCTTTACGTCTGCAAACAACCGCTAGACGGCGCGTGTCCAAAATTAATCGGAACATCCCGTTTGCCGCGATAATATAGCGTTTGACTATAATGACAGTGGAAGTTTAAACCGGCATATGAAGAAGCATAATGGAGAAAAAACATATAAGTGTGAACTATTTGATAGACTGAATGAATAGAAAGAATGTGTCATCAGAATGGAGATTTCAAACTGAGAATACATACAGGAGAAAACCATTTACGTGTGTAGTGTGTGACGTTGAACAGGTATGAGATTTGAAACTGCACATGAAAAAAGGATTTTGGTGAAAAACCATTTATGTGTGTCGTATTTGATGAAAGGTTGAGTCAGTGGAAATTTAAAGGTGGTGCATACTGGAGAAAAAAACATCTAACTGTGAAGAGTGCTATACAGAATTTAATGACAGTGAACATTTTAAAAGGCACATGAGAAAGCATACTGGTGAAAAATCATAAGTGTGAAACAGAATGTTTAATTAGAATGGAGATTTGAAACTAAACGTGAACATGCAAACTGGTCATAAACCATAACAGTGTGGAATGTGTGATAAAATGTTTAATCAGAGTGGAATTTTAAAAACTCGTATGAGTATTTCTACTGGACAAAAACCATTCAAGTGTGAAGTGTGTAATAAAATGTTTAATATCAGCGGATCTTTAAAATTGCACATGAGGATTCATACTGGAGAAAAACCGTTCAAGTGTGAAGTATGTGATAAAATGTTTAATCGGAGTGGAATTTTAAAATCACACATGAGGATTCATACTGGAGAAAAACCATTCAAGTGTGAAGTATGTGATAAAATGTTTAATCAAAGTGGATCTTTAAAATTGCACATGAGGATTCATACTGGAGAAAAACCATTTAAGTGTGAAGTGTGTGATAAAATGTTTAATCAGAGTGGACATTTAAAAACTCACGTCAGTAATCATATTGGAGAAAAACCATTGAAATGTGAAGTGTGTGAGAAAATGTTTAATTATCGTGGGTCTTTAAAATTGCACATGAGGATTCACACTGGAGAAAAACCATTTAAGTGTGAAGTGTGTGATAAAATGTTTAATCAGAGTGGACATTTAAAAACTCACATGAGTACTCATACTGGTGAAAAACCATTCAAGTGTGAAGTGTGTGATAAAATGTTTAATCATCGTGGAGCTTTAAAAGTGCACATGAGTATTCACACTGGGGAAAAAACTTTCAAGTGTGAAGTGTGTGATAAAATGTTTAATCAAAGTGGACCTTTAAAATTGCACATGAGGATTCATACTGGAGAAAAACCATTCAAGTGTAAAGTGTGTAATAAAATGTTTAATCAAAGTGGATCTTTAAAACTGCACATGAGAATTCATACTGGAGAAAAACCAATCAAGTGTGAAGTGTGTGATAAAATGTTTAATCAGAGTGGATCTTTAAAATCACACATGAGGATTCATACTAGAGAAAAACCATTCAAGTGTGAAATGTGTGATAAAATGTTTAATCATCGTGGAGCTTTAAAAGTGCACATGAGTATTCACACTGGAGAAAAAACATTCAAGTGTGAAGTGTGTGATAAAATGTTTAATCAAAGTGGACCTTTAAAATTGCACATGAGGATTCATACTGGAGAAAAACCATTCAAGTGTGAAGTGTGTGATAAAATGTTTAATCAGAGTGGACATTTAAAAATTCACATGAGTAATCATATTGGAAAAAAACCATTCAAGTGTGAAGTGTGTGATAAAATGTTTAACCAGAGTAGACATTTAGAGCAGCACATAAGGATTCATACTGGAGAAAAACCATTCAAGTGTGAAGTGTGTGATAAAATGTTTAATCAGAGTGGACATTTAAAAACTCACATGATTAATCATATTGGAAAAAAAAACATTCAAGTGTGAAGTGTGTGATAAAATGTTTAAGCAGAGTGGAGTTTTACAGTGGCACAAGAGGATATGTACCAGAGAAATACCATTCAGGTGTGAATTGTGTGATAAAATGTTTAATCATAGTGGAACTTTAAAAATGCACATGAGTTTTCATACTGGAGATAAACCATTCAAGTTTAAAGCATATAATAAAATGTTTAATCAGAGTGGATCTTTAAAATTGCACATGAGAATTCATACTGGAGAAAAACCATTCAAGTGTGAAGTGTGTGACAAAATGTTTATTCAGAGTGGGAATTTAAAATGGCACATGAGGATTCATAGTGAAGAGAAACCATTTAAGTGAAATGGTTGTCAACATATGTTTGGATCTCGACGAGAAAAACAAAGATATGTTACTTTTATACATGTTCTATCAAATAATTTTAAAATGAAAATGCTCATTTCAAATTGATTTGGTCTGACTTTTATTCATCAATATCATTTACAATATAAATATGTTGGAGTGTTTTGATTGTTGGCTTGACATGACTCGGTCAGACTTTTTGAGACTTAGTCAGAATTTGTGTGGCTTTGCTAGGCCTAGGAATGTTTAGTAGAACTTTAGATGAAGGACATGGAGAACTCGCCCGATGGAGAAATTGCCTTTTGTAAAATTGCCCCATGAAGAACTTGCCCCAACATATCTGGAGAAGTCACCCCAAGGTGGTTGGAGAAACTGAAAATTCAGTTTGTATCAAGAAAGAATGATTGTCCTTTAGTTTAGATAAATAATTTTCATAAAATGTATGACTGCTCTGGTAGCCTGATAGTTAGAGCATCCACCTTTGATGCAGCAGGTCACTAGTTTGAACAGTGCCAAGTCATTCCAAAGACCAATATAAATGGTACTAACAGCTGCCTTGCTAAGACCTCAGGTTAGTGTAAGGACTGGTTGGCCTGGTGTCAGGATAATGTAGCTGGGTGGGAGCTCATCCTACATGTTTGTGGCATGATGCCCCAGTGCTAGACATTACTATAAACTGCCACTCTGCAGATGTTGTAACGATATTACTGAAAATTTTTACAGCTACATTTAAAATCCAAACCACTTACATACACACACACACACACCCACACAAACATAAAATGTAAGAAAAGTATGTTCCACATTTCTATTCTAAATGCATGTGTAAATGAGATTGTGACTGTCAACATCAAGTCCCACCCTATGACCATCTTGAACTTATAACGGAGAAAAACCAATTTAATATTTATCTTCCAGGCTCATCTAGAGAAATAAATTATTTTAAAGATAGAAATATTTACCTGATAACAATTGTGCATCTTAATCCAGGTGTTTAATTTTACAAGAACTTGTAGCACACCTATTTTATTGTCCACTAATCAATTTGTAAACCTGCTGCCATTTGGTGACATTGTTATGTTGATTTTTCTAAAACTGACTATAAAATTGACCTAGATCCTCTTTTAAATTCCTGATGGAATAAGTCTAAAGTAATGTATTCCATTTTCATTGCCTGATGCATAAACATTACATCTTTTCAAAGACTTACACAGAATAGGTGGACATACCATGAAAACACAAGGGCAGTGTGTACAGAATTATTTTGAACAGAACATTCCAGTGCTGAAGCGCACTTCAATGCCTAGGCAATGTAGTATTGTATTTCAATTAATTCTTTATGACAGTCAGTTAGGGGTTTCTCTGGATTTTACACCTCACTAAGCATGTGACAGTGGTTTGGGTGGAGTGACTGATTCATGTTAGTGAAGTTAGTGGATGAGCAGATAGTGTAAATCTTTTGTCTTATCCACAGACATATCACTTATTCTAACCCAGGTTTGTTTTTATTAGAAAAGAGATATTTGGTGATTTAATTTAGATTGTACTAAAATAAGAGGCACAGAATAAATTCTATTATAAATAATGGGGTTCAATAACGATAAATAGTTAAACACTTAAAGTGAAGGGTCTGTTTCTGATGGAGACAAAATTTATGAGGGAAATTAGGAAACTATAAAATAGTCTGATATTTGATGTAATAAATGGAACTGTGCAGAAATTTGGACCTTCTTGGACACCACATGGTGACAGTACTAAACAACATCAACAACTGCAAGCTGCAATTCCACAATGGCTTGTAATAATAGCACTACATATACAGGACCTAAGTAATCACTTGCTATTGAAAAAGAAGGGGGTTATTTTTTAATTTCAGGGTGAATGTTAGTTGCCATAAATTATAATCTCAATTGCTAGAATTACGTACTAGAATAATTCAAGAGGTGATATTAAGTGATAACCATCATGGGGTGACATACCCAAATTAGAATCTATGATCTTGGGATGACTTCTACAGATATAATGGGGTGACCTATCCAACCACCATGGGTCGGCTTCTCCTAACCCCTGGGTTCATAACAAATCTCTTAAGGTGCACACAAGTTTGCCCACTGGAACAAAATTGTTCAGTGATATATGTGATTGAAGGTGAACTTTGAGTGGCTCTCTAAGAGTCTTATGAGGACCTATGCTAGAGAAACAAAATATTAAGCATGAAATGAGCACCTATACTGGAGAAAAAACATTCAATTATGAAATGAGGACACATGCTGGATAAAAACATCATTTCAGAATGAAGTGTATGCTCAAACGTTTAGTCAGAGAAGAGATTTAAAATTGCACCAGAGGTAACATAATGTAGGCAACAAATTTTAATGTTAAATATGTGATCTCATGTTTAGTCATGGTGGAAACTTTAGGGTACACATAAGGATACTTACTGCAGAACAAAAAAAGCACACAGCTTGTGATATACTGGTAATGTCTGGTGACAGTAGAAGTATCCAGCCATTTCATACTGGAGAAACAATTGTTTGATTGTGAAGTTTTATGAGGAATTGTCTCAGTAGAATGTACATTTTTAGACATTTACAAATTCATTTGTCTGAATCCTGGGGCAAAGACAGTTTTCGCTTGGGTATGCTCAAGTTACTTGCCCATGGACAAGTAAAAGAAAAAACTGATATAGTGAGATCCAACATTTTTTATTTAACATGGGATATCAGGGTAACATACAAATCTTCTGTAGCTCTGTGCAAGATCTTTTATTAACAAGAAGTTCATATTTAAGTTGTAATGTTTTACCTTCTGCTATTTCGTATCCTGAAATCTCACTAGAGTATGTAATCACCTTTATTTAGTGTTCATATGCACCATAGTCCTTCATTACATATCTTGCCACTGATGAATTCGGCTATGATGTATATAAAGTATGTAAATTCCTTATATTGTCAAGGTCAGTCACATTTTACCATGCAGACATGATGATGCAAACATTTACTATTTAAAGCAGTTTTGACAAATAAGGAATAAATATTTATATTTTAATTTTTCAGTTACATTTTAATCTTACTATCTGGAACTTGACAACCTTGTTGCACCTGCAAGAAGTATTTATGATGTGTTGTTTACATGAATAGTTTTTCTGAGGCTAAATTCCCAAACATGGCATGCAAGCATTATGTAACAACTTGGAATAACCCCCATAGCAGTGTAATATAACCCTACTGGGCAATAGTAACAGTTCCTTGAGACTTTTAATATCTTCCAAATATTCCTTTTATGCAACAACACTGTTCGAGACCTTTCCTACATTTAAGTTTGTCCTTCTTGGGCTAAAGTTTAAAAAATGGCATGCATCAAGTTGGAATGACCTCCATAGTGAAATATAAATCTTTGGGGCAATATTAGCAACACCTACAAACTTATAATATGGAATAAACTCCATAATGAACTCTAAATCTATGGGGCAATAGCAATACCACTTACAGAGTTTTAAAACCGAATGACCACATTGGTGAAAAACAACTCTTTATGGCAATAGTAACAACACCTATAGACCTTTAACACAGAATAACCCCCATAGTGAAATATAACTTTGTGGGACAATAGTAGCAACACCTACAGACCTTTAATATCCTAAAAATATTATTTTTCTGCAACACCCATCTTGAAGGTATTTCATACTGTAAAATACAATAGGATGTATGCATCATACTGTAGATTGGAATAACCCCCATAACTGTGAAGTACAGGTCTATGGGGCAATAGTAAAATTCACTTTAGACATTTAATATCTTCCTACTTTTCATCTTATGAAACATCTCTGCTCTATGTCTCTCCTTGAAAATAGTCTTTTTAAGACTAAATTCCAACTGAGCATTAAGTTAGTACCCAAATCTGCTCTACAATAAATAAATACTACTATTACAGGTATATATAAATTCTTAAGAATATTTATCTTTCCAAAACACAATATATATATTTTATGATTAGTAGTGTATAATAGAAAGAATACAAACATGTTTCAAATGCTTCGACATAGAATTAAATTGTCCTTAAAGCATTCCAATTATTCCACTGTGGCTTTAAAAGAAAATCTTTAAAATATAGTATGCAATTTTTCATACTTTAAGGAAAAGGAAGGCGAACAATGTGAAGTCTTGAACCAAACTATTACCAACCACTTGGGTGGCTTTACTTACATTGTGATCTCGGACAGCGAGGAATGCGAGTTCGCTCACGTATAAATGTATATTGGACTCGTTGAGCCAACATTCTAATTTATAGAATCAGCTTGATATGATATTTTGTATCTTGTTACTGAATTAGCAAACTTGGAACACTAGAGGGATTTTTGCATTATTTTTATGCAATGTTAAACTATTGCTGTATTTAAGCAACAATCACAATTTTTATTAAAATGATACAGATTTAAATCACAACAATAAAACAGTTGCATTTTGTGCAACTTCATTGAAAATTCAATCTTTACACCTGTATTAAGTATATAAATTTGTGTAAATCATTTTCCATGATTCTTAATGTATTGATTGCCAACAAAAATCAGAGTATGACTCTTTCCTTTAGATATTACAGTTTATCCTTCGAAGCTGGTATTCAGTTCCTTGGGTTAATGCAAAGTATTCGATCACTTGGGTCCTGAACGAGGAATGAATGACACAAACGATTAAAGACCTTTCTGTTTCTTACTCCCTACTTGTATACTATAGCTAGTATATCTTTCCTATAGAGTTATATTGATTTGTTAAAATGAGTGATAATCCCTTTGGAACTAAAACTGCAGCATATTTTTCTTTTAATTGTATATCAGAAACGAACTTACTTCTCTTTAATCATTAACAGTGTTGATGTAAGCTCCAGTTTAAATCATAACAATATGCATGCAGCGACGTACGCTTCTTTTGTGTAAAATTTGAATGGCTGACCCATTGGTCTGCTTTGTATTTGACTGATCTTGTTTATAGAACAAAAACGGTCACTGACTGTATTGCATAATTATATGACCACAAATAAGCACAATAAATTAAACGGGGGCTCGAATTGTCTTGGGTTTGAATTCTCCTTGGGATCGAAATGTCTGGTCCGAATTGTCTTTGCAGTTGAACTGTCTTGGGGTCGATATGTCTTGGAATTGAAATCTCCGAGAGACTCGAGAAAAGCGGTCCTACTAAACACCGCAAAGTCAGACAAAGTCACGCAAAGTCAGACAGATTCATGCAAATTCAGACAAAAGTCGGTTTATTATTGCTTAATTTGTATATATTTGTGTGCATTGTACTATATTAAACTTTATTTGGACAATATTGTACTTAAAATAAGCTTGTTTTAACGTTGTCTTACGTATGCTAGGTAATTTCTGTAATTCTTCTGTATTAGTTTTAAAATTCTTTTTTATTTTTTTTGCTTCCATTAGGTTGTATTGTAATGATAATTTTCACGGCATTCATTTTTTTTTCCGGAAAAATTCGGTGTTCTGTTTTGACCTGATTAGAACGCAAAAGTGTTGCTTTATCACTATTTTTACCTCACCTTCGTTGAGAGATTTTGTAAACACTAAGTGAAAATGATTGGTTATTACCAAGGTCATGTTCAGCTTACGTGTTAGTTTTGTTGTAAACAGCTTTATTATTAAATTCATTTCCAGCGTGAGAATTTGATGCTTAGATAGGGCTATTCTGGCCTACGTGCAAATTGGCAAATTTTGTGTTGCACTGTTCAAATGAAGTGATCATGTAGCCCGTCACGTGAGCCATCATGTGATCTAAAATCCTAGGTTAAAACACATTTTCTAGTGGATTTAGTCAGCCGTAAAATAATACCTTGATGCTGAAAGATATTCTTGTTGTTGCCATTTTGAATTGAGTTTTTCTTATTTAAAATAATTTATTCACCCTGGAAAATACTCTTCTTCATCAAAATTCTTGGACAAAGATATTTAGTGGACATTTATTCTGGAATTCTAAATTGGAACATTATAAATGATTATTCAACGAGGACCTGTTGACATCAGTACAACAACTACATCTGACGTCATCGTCCTCCATCTTGGAACTTCGTCGGGATTCGAACTCAGATTCATTTAGAACTTTTTAAGTGATTGGACTTATATTTTCATATTCCTTTATTAATTTTTGGATTATATTCACAAACTGTAAGTTCTTTTTTTTTCATATTTTTACCGTGTTTCCTAAGGAGATAAATTTTGTTAAATTCAAAAAGCTTGTTGGCTTCACTCTTTTCTTTGTTACTTTATACGAGCCTTTGTCACGTAACAGTTGTTTGAATGTAAATTGGTACATACGCACCCTTGGTTGTGTCGCTTTATTTCACAGATGCCAAAATTATTAATACACGTTCATTAACGAGTGATTTAACAGATTAATTACATTATTGAGATACAGATTATATTATTGTGTACTCTTTTTTTCTCCGTTAACTTTACATTGTCAGAATCATTCAGTATTGTAAGATACTGAACACCTTGATATTGCACGCACGTGAAAGACACATGGAATAAAAATATCAGAGTGAATTAGGAACTACTTTGTGAACACACTATGTACACTCATATAGGAGACTTCAGATTTCAGTTTATTATAAATTTGTTCATGGATGAACTAAAATAGCCGTTTCCTGTATTTGAAAGTATAGATGATAAAGTGAACAATGTGTACGAGTTTACTGAGTCACAAAATACACTTTGAAACAAGAAAATGAATGAACGCGATATTCGCAATGCCCATAACAAACGTGAGATACGCTGTATTGAAAATACCATTCTGATCATTAAAACAGTTATTTAGGGGAAATTTTCGTTACTTTTTCTTAATGGAATGGTTCAGACAGTGACCAGTGCTCTCTTTTGTATATAAAAAACAGCATCGAAAATGCTAGTGAAGGTAAGAGCTATCGCATATCTATTAGGTACGTACAATTTTATTAGTGAAAGTACAAAATTCGTGGGGAAAAATGCCAAGTGAAGGTTTTCGAAAAAAAGGAAGGGTCTCAGAGCTACACAGCAGGTGCTCTGTAATTTTCCTCATTAACTTTGTTGATGCGATGTTTCAGATTAAGGCTAGCGTTAGACGCTATACATGATAAAGGTCATAACAACTAGGGGAGCATGCAAGTGACCAGGCATAAACATGTCTTCTTTAGCTGTTGATAAAATTGGCACAAAAAAATAAACTTACATGTTTACATCTTGAATTGCCTCAAAATACACTTTCTTAGTTCTGTAAATCCAAATCGCTTGAGCTGCGTCATGAGCTCTAAGCTTGATTACACATTTCGAAACTGTACTGTAATTTTGACTATACATTCCAAGTGTAATAACATCCTACTTACTGCATTCATATGAAATGAACATTATATGCCATAGCGTCTTTTTGATAATTATATTTGAAAGAGTACATAGTTTCCCCCACATTATGATTCCATGCATTCAATGACAGAACACAAACGCACATGCAGATGAGTCAAGACGCCTCCCTCGCTGCTCAAATTAGATGTTCTTCATTTAGAATTGACACACATAAATCCTGTCCACGATCACATAATTTAATAGAATCGACAAAAATACCAAAATCTATTCATTTCAGACCAAATGGAAAACTTGCAAAGCATATTCACTCACAATATGACTCTAAATGTCAATTTTAAGTTGGTGAAAAACGGCAATTCCTTTCGAAAGTGCTGTCGAGCGCGCGACCAAGTTCAAATTTCGCTGGGCGGAGTTATGTGCGCATTAATATTTTTTTTTTTTTTGTACTTATGAATCTGCGCTTGTGTAGTTATTTTGAAATAGAGCATAAATTTAATTACTTTGTTTCTTCTAGTCTATTTTTGTTATATAATTAAGCCTTAGGTCGTTCAGTATCCAACCGAAAAGATCTCGTTCATATTTCCCATGCAAATGCATTAACCTATAATAATATGGCACTTTTATATTACATGCGAATAATATAAACATTTAATAGAACAAAGGCAGATAGGGTATGACAGTCATATAAGCCAGAGTATCACAAAGTCAGACTCAGGTGACCAAGCCAGATTTAATAATTTTATACAATAATTAACTTATTGGGAGACAAATAATAATATTATGAAAGTAATATATTGCATACGTTTAATATAAATATTTAATGGAACAAAGGTAGATAGATGTTGACAAAGACTAAAATTAATCATATATCGAACGACAAGGGCAGATTCATTGTAACAAAGGGAGATTTAATAATAATAATAATAATAATAATAATAATAATAATAATAATAATGATAATAATAATAATAATATTGAGAGACACATACTAATCATATAAAAGTTATATATGATACATACGTTTAATATAATAATGTAATAAAAGTGATATCGTACGATAAATACAAATTCATTGTGGCAAATTGAGATGTACTAATGCTTTACTATTACAAAATAAGAACTATCAAAACCGGCTGATTATAGAAAATATTATATTTAATTTAATTTCTTTTCATTTTGCATGTGTGTCCTTATGTATCAATTAAATTTGTATTAACATTCGTAATTGTATATTTGCGATGTACTTTCATCGAAAAGGTTGAATCATGGAAAGATGTATATACACTACAAATACTGAACGTTATTCCACATGTGTGTGATGTGATGTGATTTGGATTTTTAACGTACCTTTAACAATTTTTCAGTCATATCACTACGATGTCTGCAGTGTGACAGTTTATAGTGACGTCTAACACTGGGACATCATGCCGCAGACATGTAGCATGATGTCCCGCTGAGTCACATTATCCTGAAACCAGGCCGACCAGTCCTAATACTAACCTGTTAGTGCTGAGCGCCAAGCGAGGCAAATGTTAGTACCATTTTTGTAAGTCTTTGATATGAATCGGCCGGGGATCGAATCCACGACCTCCCGAATCCAAGCCGGACGCTCTAACCACTAGGCCACCGGAGCGGTAATTTCACATGTAAATGCACTAATTTATTTCATCTTAATTATTACAGAATCTTAACCAGCAATACAATTGTCTTTTTCTATGCTATTAAAGTTTGTGGTACATGATAAAAAGAAGCTATGTCGTGATGTAATTGGGATGTGAAACTTTTTCCCAAGCAGAAAATCCTTAGTAACGCTTTGAAAAACAACAAACAACTAATTTACTATTTGTTTTTGTCAATAACAATGGTAACTGTGCCATCATCGGATCCCAAGGAGGTCTGTGTATCAATTTTAGGGAATATTAGTCAGTTTATATCAGGGACGCAATACAATTAGGATTATTGTATTGCTGTTCTTATTTTATTATCTTTTGTCTGCTTTATATATATATATATATATATATATATATATATATATATATATATATATATATATATATATATAATCTGTGCACGCGCGCGCGTGTGTGTGTGTGTGTGTGAGCTGGGCGTTGTACAGAAGAAAGTAACACAACACTCTCGGGTCGTGGGTTTTTTTTAGTGTCAACGATACAAGACAAAAGAAAGTCAGGAAAGAAAACCTTCTACGAAACAGTAAACATACTTAATATACGACACTAAAACAGATCAGAACAAATAATATACACAGCCCGCGCGCCGAGATTTCAAGATATAGCAAACACGATAATATAAAAACTACAGCTTACCAGACACGAAGACCACAAAGTCTATGCATACGAGCTCCATAGGGCGAGTGGTGTGAATTGGGGTTAATTCAGCCATTACCCTAACCGGAGACTTTCGCGTATACACCGTTCGCAAGACTCCACCTTGATATTCACGTCCTTCTCCAGATCAGGCCAATAAAACCTTTGTCTAGCTGACCAACGTGTTTTCCTCTTGCTCTGATGACCGATATGGTTGTGGATACCTTTCAGGGCTAGGGTCCAATATGACGCTGGGATCACAATCTCTTTGATTGACCATCAAGAGAACTGGATCTATAGAGAAGGCCGTTTTCAACTACAAGGCGGTTCCGTTCACGGAGATATTTCTGCACGGACGAATTTTCTCTCCGGAGATCCTCCTCCCTGGGACGAAAACCCTTACTCTTGAGGTCAATAACTTTTGCTATTGTTCTATCGGTCAACTGTTCCCTGTCCCACTTAATGTTGTTACAACGTTCAGACGAGAACACCTCATCGGCCGAATGAGGTGTCGAACCATCCGAAACACTGTCAATCAAGGGAACAGAGACGGTGGCTGCATTGCAAATGGATTCCACCACATTGTGGAACATTTGTGGTAAATGCGAGAGGATGTCGGAGTCAACGTTATTTTTGCCAGCTCTATATCTAATGAAGAAATCGTAGTTTGCTAGAGCTGCAACCCATCTACGCCATGTATCGTCAAGCTTTGCCGTCGAAAGGACCTATGTTAATGGGTTGCTGTCCGTGACCAGCTCGAAGGAGGAACGTACAAGATAGTCATGGAATTTATTCGTCAAGGCCCATTTTAACATTCAGAACAACAGCTTTAGAAGCTATTGTCCCAAGAATGTCAGTGAAAGGCATTATTAAATGCAGAAAAATCGGTTTCAAAACTAACACCAAAAAGTAATGTACTGTCAAAGATGAAGATGAGTTGTATAAGCATGAGCAATTTTTTGGAAAATATGTGATTGAGAAAGATCGACGGCATGTAATACCAACTATAAGAATGATTCTACGTCGAGTAGCCAAAATCTTAGTAGAGTTTGCTAGGGTCAAATTTAAAGCATTTGGCAGATCTGGGCTTCAAAATCTGCAGTACGTAGAAAACGGAGTTTTTGGGTGATTGCATCACATGTTGCTATATGTTAAATGAAGTATTCTTTCACCCCAGATGACCTAAACTCCATGACCAGGGAGAAAAGAACTAAAGAAATTAAAACTTACGCCTACCACTTTGAAGATGATAGTGAGATTATCAGTACAGAAAATATTACTGAACCTGTAGTCACTAAAACCATGAAGTGGAAAAATGATCAGCAATTTTCTGAAGAAAGGTGAGGCAGAGCCAGCTCAGGCAGATTGGCTTTGTTATATTACAACCGAACTTAAAGAAGGAGAAAATGTTGTCTGCTATGTATCGTCTGGGGACATGGATAACATTCCCATACATATTCTAGCCGTTGCATTGTATTTGCCTCGAAAGGATGATGGCAGTTTCAAGAATCTTGTCTATGTCGTCATCAAAAGCCTGGAAGTGCTGGTAAGTTCGATATCTACAACATCACAGGAATCGTCAGGGCTATTGAAATGAGATATAATGAAGACAAAACAGCGATGATCCTGTCTTTCAGTCTCAGCTTGGGTGGTAACGACTTTATTTCCAAATTTTCTGGGATTGTTACGCGATAAATGGTTGAAGGTATATTTGGAAAAGAAACCTTCAAGAGAAATCTCTCCTAGATCCGCTCAAGACCAGACTCTGGGCATCTCAGTGTGACCATTGATCAGTGTGAGTGGGGGGGGGGGGGTACATAAGTTTGCTGTAGAACCTCTACTGCCCTAGGAAGCACGATGCTGAAAGACTTTCTTTGGATAAAGTAAGACAATTAAGGATCACCATTTATTTGTTCACACTGTTGCTCTTTACTGTTAAGCTAATACAGCATGTAGTGTGCATGTGTGTTTATGTTTTCAGTTGAATTTGAAGCTTACGTGTCAGATATTATGATATTATATTTTAAATCATGTATTTCAATTATAATTATAATTAAGTCGAGGAGGGAGTGGGCATATCGAGGTATGCTCTAAGAAAGTATATATACTTTCAGTCATTGCATACGTTTGGCATAAAAGTATTTTTTTTCTACTACATTCATAAATAGTTGACTTGTTTTTGATAGACTAAAGAACAATTATCCCATATGTTTCGGTTAACAGGCTGAACGGCATTTTGGGTAGTCAGTTTAATTTCCATTATTGCCTATCTATTGAAAATTGATGTTGCTTTATTTTTAACCAACTTAAAAGACACACTGAATAATTATGTTGATTTAAACCTGTATCAGATTTTTTTCCAGATATAAAATATGTAAAATGTATTTTATTTTTGACGAGTAAAATATCGTCATAGTATAATGCCTCGAAAAAGGAAACCCTCATGAAACCAAGGAAAGTCTCATGAAAATACATTCCTATCAGTTTTGATTGAACGATCTGGCCATTGAAGTTTTTGCTAGCTGTAAATTTATTTCAAGCAAAAGTATATATCAATGTTTTACACAGAATTTACTGATAAATGGTATTAAACAGGAACTAAATGTATCTGATGGACAATGCATGAATGTTGCTCTTGTACTATGTTTAATGTATGTCAGTAGTTCTAACTGACACAGTTTAATACCAAGTTGTATTGCATCATCTGATGCTGGCACCTATTAATCATTAGAGACAGTTCTTGTCTAGTGTGGGGAGTAGACTGGAGTCCTGCTGAGCCGACCTTGATGGGGTAATTCTCCAGCTAATATTTAAAAGCAAACATTTGGAGAAATCTCTAGAGTGCTTATTACTTGTCCACATTTAAACATTGTTTTGACTATATAATCTGTTCAGTTTTGAATGAATTTTTTAAATTCATAATCTCATGTAGATATACAAGGTTATCCTTCCGGTATCTTCCCCTTTGACATATTAGCTTTATTAAGTTAATTCTCTCAGATTTGTTCGTTTCATATTGTACGATACCATGGGTTTTTGCAAAACTAGTTTTTTGGCTATCAAATTACAACTACATCTAGGCCGGCACGCTGGTTGTATCTCCACCTTCGGGCGACTGATCGGCATTATTTACTGACATTTGAAGAGGCAATCAATGAAGACTACCAATGGCAGGTTTGAGACAACTCGAGCGATTAACAAATATCATTTCACCAATCTTTGATCCTTATTTTGATCCTATATATATATGGACAATATCAATTAATTTTAAGTCTTGCATATGTTGTACATTTAGAAAACTTGCGCGCTGACTTAAGAGGCCCACTTTGTTGACCTTATTTTGGACAGTGTAAATGTATCCTACCGTTTAAGCCTGAAAATAAATCCTCTGAGATATGTGCAATTAAATTCCAGATAGCAGCAGCTTCTGTTTATAAAACATAAACAAAGAAACACAAAAGAAAGCTGTATTCACACTTAAATGCGAACCACGTGTTTGGTCTTAAGCAGTAGTGGCCCTGTTATGGGACTCAATATATACACGTACACAACTATCATCTACATCAGTTCTGAATGCACGTGTACTGTATGGGACTCGGCATTTAATTTTCTGGGACAATTTTTTTCCGATTGTGGTATTTTTCACCAGATATGTTTGTTTCACGTTACGCAGTTGAAATCCAGATTGGAGAAGCAAACTGCGCAATATAAATGAATAGTTGGGTCACATAAAAACTTTCTCCAACAAAATTAAATGGCATCATGTTTTAATATAGTGTGTTTCGGATAGTTTAAATTTATTTAGAATTTGTGTTTATAATAAGTAGTGTTTTTGTAGAAATGGTTTTCTACCAACTTCATGCTACAAAATAATTTATTTCGAAACAAAATATATTTGAAATTACAGGAAGTAATATTTTAGGTTTTAGAAGTCATTAAATAAAATACCCTAATTGAAAATAGCTTTAATATTAATTTGTAGCACGGTTTTCTTAAGCTTTTTCGCATTATGGGTAATTTATTTGTCGTTTAATTCTAAAATACAGAAATTATATAATTGTGTTTCGTTGGTTAGGTCTAATTGAATATAATATTTGTATTATATATATTTTAAATGATTTATGTTTAATTTTTCTTCTATATAAAGTGCAGAGTTGTCTGATTTTAATAAAGCTTTGCTGTACTACAGATTTAGACCCTGACTTCCTTGTTTTCCAGTTCGATCCCGGTACTTCTTCGCTAATACTAGTGATGTAACACATACATCGCAAGATTGACACTGCCGCCTTTAAGTAGGCCAGAATGGTGTCTTTCTGTGTCTCTTTCGATCTGAGAGTCGTTCCATCAATAAGATGATGAAACAACTTTAAACTCAATATATTGACCATCACAAAATGAGTTAAATCTGTGTTGATACCGATGGACGATATGTGCGTGTGATGTCACCTGTTCATGAAACTGTGAAATTTTGCTGCTTGCAAATCTTTCCGGAACAATCCTGCATACACTTTAGACACATACCGGTAGTTGGTAACAGCCATATCTAGCCCCAAATTCAAACTCGACACAGGAGAAATGGTTGTGCTATTCCACGGAATTTTGCAAGTCACCAATCATAAGATTTGCTCCGGAAATATAAGCACCTTTCAGTGGACGGTAGCTCCTCAGCCGCGAGATATACCGGTAAGTGTATAAAATGTTCACCAATGTGTGCAGGAAAAATTGTCTGCAGACTTTTGCAACTTTTAATGAAAAGGCGATATCAGCCCTTAAATCAAAAATCAATTTCATTACGGGGCAGGGGATGATTCCTCAGCCTTAGTTAAATTTACCCATTAACATATTCTCTTTCCCAAAAATTGGTGGTTCATTTCATGAAATATTGTGGTCAGGCTGAGAGGAGCAATTGCAAATACTCTTGGCGTGATTAGATATTGGGGGAATCATAGACTCTGGTGATATATTTGGATATATCAAAAGGTAGGCTGATCCTATAACAAAATAATACCTGCATGACCAAATCACAGTCTTGGCCGCATTACAACGTGCAATAACTTCACGGGAACATTTAAAGAAATAATAAAAATGTGAGGAACAGGCTAACGTGGTAGCCTTAGCAAATTACATACTTATCTCAGATTCTTTTGAAACAGGTTTTGATAGACCTAAACAGCACAGCTTAAATGTGCGTGAGTCTGGACCATACTTGTTTAGAATGACCATATAATGATGAGAGTGTTGATAAATAATCAGCTGCATTTTCAAAACATATACTAGTAGTGCCAATACGTCTCCAGAAAAATGAAATTAATCAATTTTATATGTATCACGTATCAACATTAGCTGCCAGAGATGAAATTCAGTTCGAAAGAATCAGCATTTATCCTGAAAGTTACTTAACCGTCTTTTGGCTTTCAGGTTGAATATCAGATTTATCTTTATGTATTAATAATGGATTATGATGAGGTTGGGACATTTTCGAAAACATTTTGACCCAACAAATGATGGTAACATTGATCGTGATTTTGTTCCACTTATTAATGAATATCTGCTCCATATGGTGTTACCAGATCATCCTATGCACTCCTGTATAACTTTCTAAGGTTAAAACTGAAAGAAACAGTTCGAAGCACAGTGATGTACCACTAACAACTTGAGGTCAGTTTTGGAGTAATCGCATTAGGGTTTGAAAATGCCCGATCGTTAACTGCGCCACCAGGCGTGAAATCACTCAGGGAATGTTTCTAAAAGGACAAAGTAATACACATCACTGAATCCGCCACACTTGCTTTCCCCAATAATTATGTCCTACCAACAATGACTCACCAGAGAAAAGAAAAATCTTAACTTTTATTCAACAGGGACACACATATTTTGCGGAATAGTTCCTGGGCGAAGAAAAGATTATATTTTTGGATATCATACAGTTATGTAATCGGTATGGTCCTGAATGAAACTGCTGTGCCCCTAGAAAACACAATTGCAGGAGATTTAAATACTTCACATGAATGGGTTCTCTTTGTATGACTGTGAAGCAGTTGTGCCAGTACAAAGACAGTAATTGATTAGAAACACGTTATGACATTACTCATGAATATTAATAGAACTATGACATACCCTCAGTGTTATCGAGGTGAAAAAAAATACGGAAGTGGAACAGCAAATGCAAAATGAGATCACGAAGAGAACTGTGTTGATCATGAAGTACAAACACGCATGTGGTCCTAGAATCTATTAGCAGGCTTGACGCGGCAACAGCTGTTGGTCTTGGTGTGTCCGGAAACACGACAACCATCATTGGTGCACCTATTGGAATTATGGTCGATAATAACCGGTGTCTGGTTTTTGTGGTAGGTCAGTTTTCGCTACAGCTTTCCTTGATGTGTTTGAGCTAATATAACCTCTCATCCACGGTAACTTATTCAAGTTTAACACACGGTGAACTTTTCTCAACACAAGACCAGCGTCTATTACTTGCTTAAGAAGTATATAATGCAAACCATAATTTCTCTTGTCAAGTAAATTTCGGACTAGCTTTTTACCACCGAATTTGTTCTTGGTGATTTAATAGCTTCTTGTTCTTGAGACAACAAACTATAGTCTATTATCATTGATTCCGCACAAAACGGATAACCATTTTGTGCAAATCGTGTAAGGAAGTAGGATAGTCGAGATCAATTTCAACGAAATATGAAACATGAATAGGTATCATTTCTTCTGTCTCCGCCAGAGATGTGTCAGGTGTAATGCAATGAAATCCACCAATGGCATTGGTTCTGACGTTGCATAATCATATAAATTATTGGCGTCCAGATAAATTATATACTTCGATAGAAGCTCAGGATAATAATCGTTCATGTACTTGTTGTTTGCTTCCGACCACTTTTTTGTTATCACGCTAATACTGCCACGGATACCTTACTCGATAAAGTTATACATGTCATCATCTGTTATACATGTCATCATCTGTTATACATACATGTCATCATCTGTTATACATGTCATCATCTGTTATACATGTCATCATCTGTTAGTAATTCTAACTTCACCTTACTAACCTTTAACAGAGCGCCCCAAGATAACCCGGGAGAAGAGTAATACCCGGGAGAAGAGTAATACCCGGGAGAAGAGTAATACCCGGGAGAAGAGTAATACCCGGGAGAAGAGTAATACCAACAAGGATCTAATCCAAACTAATCATAACTCACTTTTCGAAAACTTTCAAATACGTCCGCCATCAATAACTTATCTGTTTTGAAATACAAATCGTGAGAACCACCAAACGTCTTGCAATCGAATTCTTCCCAAATATCTAGTGCATTTTTATACTCATTATCAGTTATATTTTCATATTTTAGTTGCGAATAAAATTTATCTTTGTCAGGTAAAGAAATTTCATCAAATGTGCTCCAATCGTCGAGATATTTGTACAGAAATACTCCTTTTTTGTCAATAGATTAAATTTATCTCCAAAACAATCTTGTAGGTTATAAAACTCGCTACAATCTTTTACTAGCTCATTCAACGATGCTGCCATAAACTATAGACTATCCATAAAACGCAGCTTAGCTAAAGTAACTGACATTATACTTTTCAAAATTATTTGGAATATACTTGATTGTATTATCGAGGTTTAAACGAGACTTTATTTCAGGATTACCAAAAGCTTCTACGAAAAAGTGACTATCATATCCTCGGAAGTTGTGAAGAACAAATGGAATAAAATCCGGAGCGTGAAACTTTAAATTACATTTGTTATGAACCGCTCTGCGATATTGTCTTGTTAAATGACAATGGTCACGCACTTTTTTATTATCGGGAGAGTCAAAGACTGTTTCACAAATATGACAAAATTCCGCTTGTTCTTGATTAGATTCCTGATGGGCTGTTAATTCTGTCAGGGGAGTTGTTTTTCTAAAACGTTTAAATATATCATTAACTTCGTTAATGAACTGCTTGAGAAGTCAAACAGTTGGATCCTTACCACGATATATTTTAATCGGCTTGGATAAACTCGAATCAACACACCAAACTATCTTGTAAGCTACTCCGCATGGAATATGGTTTTGAGTTTTTCTTATGCTAGACTTATTGGGGTTATTTCCGGCACCAAGTACAGGCTGGAGTAAACATTCCAAGTCGGTGTATATAACGAAAGGAATTTTAAGTTTGTGTTAGTGATTCACAAACTGTAATAAATTATCTTTGGACGGCATTGTTATTCGTTGTACGTCATTACAGTACTGTAGATACTTTAGTAATTTTTCATTGTCGGAGCAACCATGCAAACAACGATAACAGAAGAATTGTTCACATTTATATTCGTTATACTGTTTACCAACAAGTCCATTAAAGCTTTTCATCCAAACGTAATTATTTTTGTAAAACAGCAAATTTACTGTCGATTGCGAAGCTTTTTCTGAAATATACCTTGGATAAACGTTTTCACAATCGTCAAGATCAAATACGTTAACTGAAATATTATTTTGCTTTTCGAACTTTGGTATTTGATTTTCTGCAACTGGAAAGTCAATGAGAGTAAAAGTCAATCTGGACACATGAGCAAAGTACTTGTCAACGCGATCAGCGTGTTTTTCTGCCGGAAACATTGCAGAAAGAATAGCCCATTGGAAACATTTATTATCCAAGGTTTTTTTTATGTATATACAGCATTTATTGTTTTTTTTTTATTTTTGTGGTAGGTCAATATACGCAGCTGTATCAGTGCCGCTACCGCGTGATACGTTATATTTCATCGTGTGAAATAGAATTTCAGTAATCATCTCAAACGTCCAACCAGAACCTAAATTCGGTGAATTCTTCTATTTTTTCCAAAATTTCCTGGCGTATTTCTTCAGCTAGCAAAGAAAGATTAGTTTCAAGCAAAACACGTTTCGATTTTGCGTTAATGAAAGGGTCTGCAATTTCCTCGTCAGTCGATTCTTCTGTGACAAGTAGCTTTGAAACTATAACGTGATACTGCGCTAGTATACTCAAACCCTTATGTTTTTCAAGTTCACGTTTTACAGTCGGTTCTAACAAATGATAAAGGTTCGTTGCGGTGAAATTTATCAGTACGATTTTGCATATCAAATCGATAGCTCTTGTCAAATACTGCGAAGGCGGTAGCTATTTTTGTAGGTTCTCCTGTAAGGCTCTTTTTCTCTATATCACGTAACTTCAGCATTATATTATATTGCATTTCATATCTCTAATTGGTTTCTCAACTAATAGTTCACCGCACCACACTAACATCGGTTAAAGCGCTAGTCAAACAATCAATGAGAGATATAAATTGCTTAAAGAATAATAGCACAGAATTCACCGAGCGAGCAGGGGTATTAATATGTTCACCCTAAATACAACTTGTACGCGGGAAATATGTTAGGGTTGGTGATACACGTCAAATATGGACAACCGTTCCGTAAAGCAACACCAGCTGGTTATAAAATCAGCGTAAAAGGTGATAATGCCGGGCGAGTTGAAATCTTTAGGAAAGACTTTATTTACACGTTATTTTGTGACGATATTCCGTATATCATTTAAACGGCGCGGTAACTGACGATAATATTCAAAACTTGTCTTTGCAAGATGAAGTTGAACCTCATACCCTGTTTTATCTTTGCGAGGAAAATGATAGTGAAATTATTAGAAATATAAAAACTGATAAAGTTGTTGGTTTTATGAACAATATGGGTTTTTTATGGTAAATGTTAGAGGAACGCAAACGGATAAAGTTAATTATTATAGCCATATGTTTGTTTATGAAACGTTTAACAGACCTATTTCAGATGATTTAGTAACAGATCATGTCAACCGTATTAAAACAAATAATCGTCTAGAACACTTAGATCTCGCCACACAACAAGAAATGTAAGGCGAGGACGAGGTGGTGGCGCTAATTTTAGATATCCCACTTAACCTGTTGTTTCATTTAATCTTAAAACAGACGAGGAGCTGAAATTTAAATCAATAACTGCTGCGGCAGGATACCTTAAAATTAATCCTAGAACAACAAAATATGTCGCAGATAGAATAATAAGATCAGCTTTTTCAAGCGATCACAATGCTTGGATCATCTTTCAATAGAACGATAACTAAATGTATTGTAGTATTTTAGTAAGCTTATCTCGACAAATACAGCTATGACACCACAACATGATAGCTTCTCTATCATACACCACCTCATTTGTTTTTATCCTGTAATCTCTTTCTGCTAGTCAGTCAACAATCTTTTATCATTCCCGCTTTGTATCAAAAATAGGTTAATTGTTACATTGTTTCATCTGCTAATACTTTTTAACTGCTTCTGTGAGAGTGTTAATGTGATATATCCTTACCCGCTCGATATATCTTATCTTGTGCATTATTATTTAGAGCTATACAAAATTATCCATGAGCCTCTTGGAAAGGTTAAAGTATACCTATGATACCCCGCTGGAACAGTTGGAAACAACTTTAGAAATAGCACAAAAATCTGATGTTGATGTCAGCGACTAAGTCGCCATCGACAAAGTCGCCAACGACGAATTCGCTGGTATTAATGACGATGAAGTTGATGTCGACGACCCTACAACATCGTGCGACAAAAAACAATATGGAAGACCGACAACTGGTCTATATAATGTAAAATATCATATTACTAAAAAAAAAAAAAAAAAAAATGAAAATTAATTTTTCAGTAGATGAAGAAAGGTCGTTTGGGCGACTTATAAAACCATTTTCAAACAATAGAATTTCAGACCGACACAAAAATATACAATTCGATTTTATAGTTGTCAAGGTATTTAACCTAATGACGATCTATGACGATAGCGGACAATATCTAATATTGTTATGGAAGCCCGTACAATGTAAATCTGTCAAACGTAAGTACGAGGAAATTTAAACAGGTATTATTTTGCAGTATAAATTAATTGTTTGGTTTGTATCCAACTATTAAATTTATCACTGCATCCTCTTCATTTAACTAAGCTTCTATTGCCTTTTTCCAGAATAGCTTTATCAATAACAAAAACATCTTGTTCAGTTTTTTAAAAACTACCAATTACCGAATCCCCGGCTATCACCTACCTTAAATTTATGTCTGCGATACAAGTTTTCATTTGCTAATATCAGATTTTTAATTGCATCTTTTGGTGACATTTCTGTAGTTCGATGGGTTGTGTTAATATATTTATCAACAATTAGTGGATGATCGTCAAAATACCTGTACGTGTTTGTAGCTGTCAGGTGTTTATGTATCAGCTCGTTCAGTGTAGGTTTAAATCTTTCAACAATAACGTTTTCCCCTCATTTCCTGTAACATATTTGTTATGTTATTTTGTTCTAAAAACTGTTCAAATATTTTATTAGAAACCTCTGCTCCGTGATCGGTCCAAATTTTATTTGGCTTTCTTTCCGTATTTATCATCGTTTGTTTTAACACATTAGTTATCGATGTTCCTGTTTTATCCGAAACGGGTATACTAAACGCGTATTTGCTAAAAACGTCAATAACGTTAAACAAGTATTTTTACTATCATTAAACTGGGCAAGATTTAAAACATCAACTAAATCTGTTGCCCAGATATCATCAACGGCTTTCGCGACAACCTTACGTCGTGGAAACTTTTTATTTTAGGTTTGTGTAGGTCTGATGCCAGATAATCATGCAATTCTTTTCCAAGATCAAGTTGTATTTTATTCCGATTAATCCCTGCACTACCCTTCAAACAAATCGTTCTCGCACATTAACAGGTTTCATATCACGAAGTTCATCTAGCATTATCTTATCACAGCCAGGCTTACCTTGCTCATTACCCCGATAAGAGATATCATGGCGCATTGCTATTGCATCAACATGATTATAAGGCTCTTGTTCTGGTAGTGGATTATCGCTTTAGTCCAGTTGTTTATCTAATGGATTGTACGTCCCAGTGTATTTGTGACTAGTCAATGTCCATCCTCCTTTCGGTTTCGGCAATTTTCCAATAAATGTATGAATATCCACCCCAGAGCCAATTACTTCCTCGCGATTGCATGATTAACAGTACGTAACAATTTTATCTTGTTCGATGTATAGATCTTTAACGCAATTACGACTACATTTTATTTATTTTATTAATCGTCGACAAAAATAATTCTGACAGGGATTCCAGAACCCGACGTCAGTGAAGCTGAAGTTGGAGTTGACGCAACAGAAAGAAGAAGCCGGCGGATATTCTTCCTGGTGCCACACTCCCGAGGACCAAAAGAAATTCAAAGAGAATTACTGAGAGCAGGAAGGCATCACTTTAGACCACGTGGAGAAAAACGAAGGAAGGCGATCTTTTGCCAAAGTGATGTTGAAATGCTTTTGGGAAAAATGGCACAACTACAGTGTTTACCCAAGATGGAGTATTTGCCAGAAATTTCCCTCTACTTCCAGATGATTCACGACAAAACTAAATACATAAAACACGTGGACGTCCTTCGTGAAGACTTGATCTTAGTCAATTACGAAGAAGAGCTAGACTTTGTAGAAGCAACGAATTTGTAAATGTCATCATTGCGGCCTACTTGGCAGCCCATGCTCGCTTAAAATTGTACGATGCCTTACACCAACTAGGAGATTGTGTACTGTATTTTGACACGGACAATTGCATCTACACCGATCGGCTGGCTTACTGTCACCCTGGCATCGAAGAAGACCGTTTGGAGCCTGGACGGACGAGCATCCCAGCGACAAGATTCTAAGTTTTGCTAG
>JAECUM010025294.1:0-35146 GCA_016617855.1 Megalonaias nervosa | reverse complement strand
TATTGCATACCTCATACCATGATGTAGGTAATTAGAATGAGGATTGTATAGTTTCATAAAAATCTCTGAAAGTTAAAACCTCCATGGGTGAGATTGGGCTAGTTCAAGAAATTTGTACCATTAGCTAATGATGAGGTGAATGATACTCACAAATAATGGGACATTTACTCTAACTTAAATTTTATGGCGTGTCACTCAAATGCTAAAGTAATAAAATAAAACTAAGTGGAACTATCCATGTATATATTATGAAATAGCATATCACAACTCGTACAACGTCTGCCCTATAGCAGATAGCCTTGACTTCTACACTTGCATGTTGTACTCGAGTTTTTCAGAACATTTTAAGAAAGGTTCCTTACCATAGCTCATTTTATTTTTGTGGAACAAATACATGAAAACAATGGATATTTTCACCATGTGTTTCAGAAAACAAACACTTTTTTTTACATAACACCATATATGAAATACGTATGCAATCATTGACTATTCTTTAGTTATTTGACCATAGTTACATATGAAGCAATTAGGCTACAGCCAATTAAATTACTTCTAAAATGCTTTTTTTCTGACATCTGATTGGTCATTCACAGTGGTCAGTCAGATATCAGGTAGTTTAGATTCTCGTGTATAATATACAAACATAAATTAATTTAAACATACTCAATATTTAACTGGTCATTCACATTAGCTAATAAGAAACCTGGCCTTTCATTTTCTAGTTTATCTCAGAGCAGTAGAACTTAAATTTAAAAAACATTGACACTCCTATGACCCACCTTAATCTACATCCACAAGTGAGATCTGCTTAAACCAAAATTACACCAGACCATCTAATTCTGGTTATTATGGTACACTCTACACTCTACCTCTGCTGTGCACACATGCAAAACAACAATGGAACAACTTTAAAAAAAGATCGAATAATATATGCTAGTACAGTAGCGCAACACATTATCATGTAAAATACATTAGTTGTCACATTACAATACACATGTCAACTTTGTATGCGACTGGGCGTGTTATTGCACATGTCGCCTGTGATTTTCTTACAGGAATATGTCCTAGATTCATATTTTTATGATATTTATATTATCGCATTGGCAGTCTTACTAAAACGGAAATGGATACCTTTATTAGATGATACAAATTCACGCGTGTTAATTGATAAGGTAACAAGAGTAGTTAGCATTATACGCACCTGTATAATCTCCTGCGTGAAAATGGTAAAGACCCAGACACACAGTAAAATTTCCTCCCATGATAGATATCTATCGAACTTGCTGATCAGAATATAGCTGTATAAACCGAGAAAGATCATGTAGGAAATCTGCAACAAAATACATTAATATGAGCAATTTTGAATATATCTGATGGTGGAAATTTAATATTGTATTTCTAGAGTTGCTGTCTTTTCTGACATTATTTTTTGGAGTTACGCAATGAATCTGTTTCAGAAATTTAAGCAGCATAGATCAATCTCTTCTTGTGCAACATGCAGTGGCATATCTGGGCCTTTGGAGGTTTCTTGTGGACACAACTTATGCGAAAAATTTAAATATGAGCATTAAGTTGAATAAATTCGATTAAAATAAAGAAGTTGGAGCTGAGATACGGGCTGTATGCTAAAGGTGTTGTTTTAAATATGGGAAGAAAGGTTAGTAATATATCTTTGCCTAAATTTAATTATCTCATGGTCGTGGTTATATTTTATTTTAACTACATGAACATGACGATGTAGGTTAATACTGCAAACACGTAGCACAATAATTATATAAAATAAGAGATAATTAATACTGCCTCACATTGCAGACTAATATCATTTAATTAATATCATAATCTCAATAATTGGGAACTTTAAGATTACTATTGCTCGGCTCATTTGATCAACTCAGTAATTTCTACTTTCCATCAACTATGAAATTTGAAGACGCATATGAGGGTCGAGGTATGTCTGAAGTAAGCAAATACTATACTTATATCTCAGTTTAAAAGAATGACGTTAAACATATCAAAATGTTCCAATATGAATAATTTATTCTCAGAAGCGGGATATTTTGTTTTCATATTTGTGGAATTGCTGTTGATTGTCTGAAAAAATAACCCTTTATGAACCCTGACATGATGTTCTTTATATTTTTCAATTCAGAAAATAACATTATTATTTTTGTGAAACGATAGCCCAAAAAGTAGGATAAATAAAAACCTTTATAATCATATAATTGTTTAGACCAGGACAAAACACAACTAATGAACACAAAACCTTCGGTACCCTGTGCTTTGATCTGTTGGTGCATAATGTAAGGCAATTAATGATTTACTCTGTCAAAGAAATTATTAACACCCAATAAATTGGGAAAAATACTACACTTACCACATTATGAAAGAAAATAACCACAGGTGCTCGGTAGAAAGATTTGATCCTCTTCCATATAATCGGACACTTTTTAGTCTCTTGTCTGAAAGCAAGATATGTGTTCTGTATTATACGCGAACATGTTCAACAAAACATGTCACTATGCACTGTAAGTAGCCAGTTCTCAATTAAAAAGGTAAACAGGTAAGACTGCATACAATATGATTAGCACGTAATTAGATTTGTAATTGTACTAGTAGTAACATTATTCTACATAAGTTAAAAGCAAATGAATGAGTCATATGAAGGGATCAGTGCGTACAGGGATGAAACCAAGCTATTGCGCATACAAATCTGGAAGTTAACTTAGTATATATTAATAGTATTTATTATTAATAATATTGAAAATAGGAAACAAAAAAAAAAGTTTTAAAATGTTGTTATTAGTTAGTAATCCCCTGACATGTCAGAAAAGTATACGACATCTACTTTTTGATCAACGGATATGATACATCTGATTTGAGGAGGAACATCGAGTACGTCAAATATACTTTAAAACATTGTCAAACAAACTAAAGAATTTAAATACGGCTTCTTCATAATTCATAGTGGTAATAGGTAGCTGCACCCTACACTAGGATTTTGTGTACAACTGTCACACGTCATTTTTCTTTATTATTTATGTAGTTCTTATTGTGATTAATTATTGGTTTGACTGATTAATTAACCTGTCGGGCTGGCATTAAAATTTAGTGTAACATAACAAGTATACTAAATAGCTCTATAGATCATACCAGCTAGCTGTATTTGAGCGTTTATAGGAGACAACGTGCCTGAACGACAATATTTGATGACGAGAGTATTATATGTTTAGTATAATAAATAAAAACCTTCTCTCTGTCCCTCTTCCAAACACGTGAAAATCAAATGTGGCAAATAAGTGCGAATGTTTGTGTTTATCATACAATGCATTTCCTGATGAGGTTGTCCTTCTGTTTCTGCGTTAGGCAAAGAAGCAATGAGGCGTACAACATGGTTTCATTTGTATTTGATATATAATAAAATATAGATAATTTATCCGAATGGATGCCACTTGGGAAAGGAAATAACCGTGTGGAACTATCCTTATTCCGTTTTTATATCGCTAAGCATGTAACGCGTAAAATGTGCTGAATCATTTCCGAACAAATGTAGCTTTCTGTCATTAATGATATCATTTCAGTTAAATTATGTATTTTATAAGCCGACGGGCATCTTGAAGCACTTTTTGTATATCTCTCTGATCTCACAGGGACAAGTAAAATGCAAGTAGGGGACCATGGACAACACCGAATATAGACTGGACTCCCTGCAAACATAATCAATAGTGGTCGTGCTACCGAGCTAGCCGAAACCAGCTACCAGATATCAGCTCCAAGGCAACAAGTCACAAGATCCAAATAGAGCAAACATGATATCTCCTCTCGGACTGCCAAGGTTGTAAGTCTGTACGAGTATATGGACGACTGTTACTAGTTCAGTGTGACGCAGCTTGTTTAGTAAGACAAATCTTCAATTTTTTTCATCTGTAGTATCACACGTGTAAAAAATATCTACTATTACAAGCACATATTAGTGTGTTAGTAGCAAAACCTAACGAGTTTGAGGAAATTGTTCTTTTCGATCTGACAGCTATCGATCTTCTCGATTAGATCATACGGCAAATTGATCCATAAAACACACCCATTTATATATATATATACTATTTTTATATCCATCTCAAGCAATAAGGTGCTCCTTCTGGCTGATGCCTTCAATACTAATGAGTCATCTCATTCAAAACTTCTAGGGTAAACCATGCCCACTATATGCGTACATAAGGTAGGATGCCCACTCAAAACTATTGACATGCGTGTCTTCCCTTAGCGATATACTCGAGGTAAATCAATGAACAGTAAGGGATACGCTAAGGCAAAGAACATAAAATGTCAAGATTACGATCCATCCAATCCTAGCAGCTGCATTGTGCCTCAGCACCACCAAATACTTGACGCTGTGATGATGAAGAGCCTTTCTACTGATCTACCACTTGTTGGACGCCTAAGAGGCTAAAAGTAGTTTAAGTAGCATACGTTTTCAAGATGTTGACCTTGAACCTGCACGAAGCCCACATCGAAGCTACAAAAGCAACGACTGTCTCAGATTAGTGTCCATTGCCTACGAGCATTAACTACCTAACATACATAGAGGGCTCTGTACCGTCTGTACAAATCTTGTACACTTTTTGCTAAAGATAAAGCAATACGTTATTCACGCTCGAAAATCCCATACTATCTTTGGAATAAGCGACTCCAAAATACACGTGGTTCTAGACTTTGGCCAGGTTCTTTGGATGACACAATTCATTTGAAAGGAACAGGACCTCAGGGCTAAAGCCGCACAAGTTTTGTATCAAGAGAATTTTTCATTGATAAATACGCAATTCTTTTGAACGCCTTTGAAAGTCGCTGAACAATATTCGCGTCAAACTGGTGCGGTGTGAGGATTAAGATGAAACGCTGTAATGAGTTAAAGCTGGGCCACCGTTACAGTACCGAATGCATCGCGACAAGAGCCTATGTTCTTGTGATAATGCCGAATATGGGTGACAAACATTTTGAAGCACTTTATCTATATATCTTATCTTGCAGATACAAAGGACAAAGCAACTAAGAGACGGTCGTCTATATCCACAACCAGAATAGCGAGGAAACCAGCTAGGACATGATGCACATTCTTAGGCGAGATAACTGTCACTCATCTCGTCAAGCCTTGGCGGCTGTATGATCACCATATTTGTAGTATGCAGGAAATGGTCGTTCTGTAATCCTATTAGAATACTTTGCATGGACTATCGCATTCTCTAGGGACCGATTCTCTGTAATCTGCAAGTTCGACTAGCACTCTGCAGACTTTCTGAATAGCGTGGTAGCGAGAGTCCTCCAATCTGATTCAACGAGCTTTTAGGTGGTGAGAATAGTTTCAGTCGGTAGCTGGGTATCTTCCGATACTATGTGCAGTACGAACCTGAAGGCAGCAAATCACATACACACAAGTGAATGATTTATCGCGGTGGTTTGCAACGGGCTAATTAGGTATTTCAGTTCAACCGAGTAAAACGTTCGTGTGCAGCAAACATACCATTTTGTTTGGCGTGGCGGAGCACTCGATTTAGCTTAGCAGACTCGTAAATACCTCGCCAGGACCCACACATGGATGAGTTGCACGGATTGCTTTTCTGGTGCGCCATAGATGGCACTATCCGGGTCTGAATGACAGCGACAGGCTTGCATAGGGCAGCGTTCGATTCAGAGTGGCCGCCTCGATCGGTAGTAACCGAACCCACTCTTCTATTCACCCCCCAGGAACAGATGATTATGGTCGAAACATTAACACACTTACCTCTTACATAACATGATGATGGAAAAGGACCACATCTCAAAGGTAATCCGCGATAATTTCGGAATGATGGTCTTCTTCTGCGTGACCAGCTCCCACTGAAACTCTATTGACTGGCTCGAGTTCCACCGCATTTCCACTGACTCGACGTCCGGATCACAAAGGATTGCAATTATAGACCAGACAAGCAACAGCCTCTCGATGTTTATGCCTGCTCTGGACCGCTCGTGGATATGATATTAAAGATGTTCAGTATACGTCGATATCAGTGGGAGCAGTGCGCACGTTCTTCTAATATTTACCTCGTAGGAGCCGCCATTTATATAATGAAACGATAACAACCAAGCAGGCGTTTACTTTGGAGTATATTTATAAATAAAGGACAGGCCGTGGTCGCGGCCGATGTGAAACCAAACTGGAAACAGCTTCTGTTATACGAAAAGCTGACATAAAACATCGAGATCAGGGTTTATCGACTCATGGCCAAAAAGGTGTATCGCAAGGTGACAGTTGCAAACGATGTTTCTGATTAAGACCAAAAAAGGATTTAAGCAAATGTCATCAGAGTAAGGGGAAATTTAGGCCTACCTGATGAGAGGACAAACTCCGGAATAGTTCCTGTGACGCTGCTAGTGGTATCATAACAGCAACTACGTTTCAATTTGAGGCCAAGGATCAACGTAAAATGACGCGGCAAGTACCACATCCAATAAGGGAAGCTGGTTCTAGAGCAAGGACTGCCCAACTTGCGATTAGCAGTCCCAAAATACTTCCACCACCAGGGCCCGCAATAATCACTGACTATGAAGTTTCCACATCAAAGCTAGGGTTATAATCAGGGGGAAACAGAAAGATCACTGTATAAGGGCACTGACCAGCTTTTACTTATCTTAAGAACTCAAAAACTGTGTAAATCATCATTTCGTTGGTTCGAAGCAAACACTTATGACATGCTTTGACAACAGATAGAGAGAGGCGGAAACGAACAACAGATTACCTGGGGTTGCAAGTATAGAAGCATGCTCAATGAGCTGGATGTACCTGGTCGAAAATGAGACAAAAAAGAAAAAAGAACAGCAATGCCTGCCGGTGTGGTTCCCTCTAGTGTGCACTGAAGAACTTGCCAGCGTTGTAGAAACTCTCATTGGAACAGAGCAGACCAGGAACAAATCCAACGAGATGATCCGCAAGGCAGGCGTTTTCGGCAAACAGATATGTTAGTTCAATCTCATGGATAGCCTAGCGTATTGGACTTTGATATCAGAATTTTTTGAAAATATCAGACTCGCCCTATGGCGGAAACATGGATATCCTCATGTGCGCTATGAAAGGTCATAACGCACGCATGCTGGCCAGCTGAAAATGGATGGCTTACAGATCATTTTGCTCATCACAGAGATGGTCTCGGCAAGCATAAGACAGTTTGATGTGTTTTTCTGATGCTCCAGAGGCCCATCTGGATTACAATCCGGCATCATTGCAGAGTTAGTATAGCTAACCATACGTTCGTGCCAAGTCGAGTGTTTTCCTCTGTCTTTAGCACGACATAGGCCAACAGTTTGAAGTCAGATGCGGTATGAATCAACAATGTCAATTAGAATTTACGCGGAAAATTATGGTACTGGGGGCGGGCAGCACCAACGTTAGCCTCCGACAATCCTTTTTTTTTCTGGTGACTACCGCGTGGACGTTGTGCGGTCCTCTCTGCTGGCGCAGCCCTTGGCCCGGTGAATACTACTTCCACCATTGTAGTGTATCTCACCTGCGAGACCGTGAGCTAAAGTGCATGAATTTAAACAGCAGCAACCGGACAAGCACCTGATATTTGCTCTATACATCTGCCCTTGACATTATCAGGGAAGGACCATGAGCATGCCTCTAATTCATTTCTACCTACCCTGCTGAGTCCCTGCACCAAAACCATGCGCATTCATTCAGCTGATTAGGGGCATAATCTTTGTCGTTGACTATGGACCGCGAAGCTCTCAATATGTGGGCACCTCTACTTCGTCAGGTTCAATCATTGTCGTATTAGGCCTTCGACCCAAACCAAACACTACCTAATTGACAACCATCAGGTGGAGGTCTCCCTCCACCATATAAGTATCAACACAACCATTCTTGTCTTGGACCGCTAACATTGACACTAGTCCTGCGACAATAAGTTGAGTCGCATGTTTGACGTCTGCTGGTCTGCAATCGGGGAATAAACAGGAGTGATACACGATTGTTTTCGCTAAGCTACCAAGGAGGCTGCGATCCAAGCCAGAGAGGGCCCTCTGAATGTTGTTGGCGCTGATAACCACCTTGCTCCCTCAACGGCTACGGAAGACGCTGTCTATGGTAGGTGAAAAATCGTCAAGGACTACGACTGGTTGTCAAGGGCCATTTCTACTTTTGTCCTGTTCTGATTAGTCAGACTCTTTAGCACTTCACTGTATTATGCATGTGAGGAGAGCCTACCGGACCACAAAGACAAGACGGCAACTCTGGTAACCTTGACTCCTCGCATCATTGCTATATGTATGCCTTAGAGGGACTAGTGTCGTTGACTACGTGACACTTCCGCTCATTTAATCTATTTCACCTCTTCAGCGAAAAGAACACTGGACCAACCTTCAAACACGCGTATGACTAGGTGGTATAGAAACAAGCCGTCTTTAGCCATATGGGACCCGTTTAAGTAGGACTTCAAGGAAGACCGAGATAGCCACATAGAGTATCCGTGTCACCAATTCCTTCCTAAATGACCAGATTGTTTGCATTTGCTGATTACGTCGAGAGCCCGAGTGTTTGCGGCATATACCTTCCCTGTTGATTTGTCCGTAAAGGAACCATATACCCTCCTCGTTTACCAGATCGACATCACTAAGCGCGACGTCTCCAACGCGTTCAAAGGTCGCATGGTATGGAGATCCTCAGGCGAGTCGTACACTACACGGCCGGCCGTTTAGACACGAAAATACCTTAGAAAAGGTGATAGGTTCAACACCAACAAAGACGTACGCTCACAACACGAACGAAACTTAAAATAACATATTAAGGCTATACTAGTGGATATGTGCAATAGTTGCGTGAAATATGTTGACCACCCGGCAGCACTATTCCTGTCGACTTTTGTATGGTAGCAAACACGATCATTGATTTCGTGGTCCCCGCTAACAACCATGCTGCAGAGAGAAAACAATACGTTGACGTCTTGATTGCAGTCTTGGAAAAATACGTAAATCAAAAGCGGTGAGGATACAATACATCGATGTCTCGATCGACGACGAAGTTTTACGTTTTTGGAGAATATGTAATCCGCCAAAGGCAACATCAAGGCTGGCAGAGACTCTGATCACTCAAGATGCTGCAACTAAAATCGTTAAACTCGTACCGTGTGTAAAAGTTTATGTTTGCAGCAAAGACATGGAATGTACACTGGGGAGGGCGGCAATATCATGCATGGTCCTTCACATATGGGGAAAAGTAAAATGACATGTAGTATTCCGCAGATACACAAGATGTGGCGATCATTTCTCGTCTTGACCATTCCACTAACAATCAAGGAAGCACGGATTTTTCTACTCCATATTAGGGTCCACTCAATAAGAATGCAAATAAAAACAGGATCTGGCTGATCATGGCGATCCTCAGGAAATACTTATATTGATATAAAACCGTAACAGATGGAGTCCATCAAGAGGTATGGCTGGCTATGTACGTACCTTTGTCTACTTAAGTGCTCGTTCTAACGTAGCCAAAGCTGGTAATACCACATTGGTCCCGTTACACATGAACACATGAAGTTCGAAAGTGTTATGCCTGATCTTATTTACCATTAATCTCTATACTTTCTTGTTTTCTAAGAGCGTTTGGGGCGAGATCGCCATATACTACCTGACTTCCTGGTTAGCTTTGCTTCCGGTGTTCTCCTGTTATTGAGTTTGATGTGATCTTTCTGTGACGCAACAATGTCTACGGCTATGTAGTCGTTCGTGACAAGACGGAAATATTAGATCGATATAAGGCAAGAATCGCTGCAATCCTTGCCTTAACTCTTATTGAAGCCTTAGACAGAAAACATATATTTTATCTCAGGATGGTACAAATCTCAGCAAGATATTTGTATCTCGATAAGGTTAGACTTCTTATAGAGGATGGCACTTAGATAATTTAAAGCAGCCTCCCAATTTCAATCATAACATTAGCTCACTCTTCATGTTGTAACTCATTGATTTCTCTTTAATATCAGACCGAACATCGGGAAAATAAAAGGATCATCATACTGAATATGAGCTTAAGGTGTAGATTGATCGGCTATATTCTCTCTGCAAAAAGGACGGACAAGCAGTTAACATTGTCAATGCTATGGTGTCAGTGCCCAGCACTGTAGCAATGTACTTTGAGATTGCTGGGGTGGATGTGCCTGCCACTCTGACTTCTGCCTCTCTCTCTCTATCCGTTTGCGAGTCGCTTAAGCGTGGACACTTCTCGCTGACTGTGTAATTCACCGTCCGACCTCTTTAATGTGAAATTCTAAACCCACGAACATATTCGGGTCCTCACAGAGGGTTAGCTGAAATTCATCTCAGATTTAGCTACTCCGCGATATATCCATGTCATGGAATGTTCTTAGTCTTACTTTTTACCATTTGTTTTTCAGAGAAAAATGTGCCGATCTCACAGGGAAAGTAAACGGTTCACACAGATCTCCCATATAAATTAAACGAGGGTGAAGACTAGCCTGCTTCATCTATTCATCTAGCCTGCCAGGCATCTCTGAGATACTTCCGAGCGCTTCTACTGTCATTGAGCCCTAATCAATTTCCATGGCTTATAGTACTGCCCACATGCCACTGGGCATGGTAAGTTTTACATTCAGAGATGCCAAACAAAAGTTCTTGAAGACGTCTGTCGATGATTGGGCGGTGGAATATCCCGATGCAGTCTGATAAGCATCTGTTTGCCTAGTGGAGCCAGATAGATGTTGGCGGCGATAGGAAATAGATGCTCGAAGGCGTTGATGCTGAGGGCATAATCACACTTCTCTTACATTAAATATTGATGACTTCGTCGTCGTCCAATGACTCGTCCTCCATACATATCCTGGAACCGCATCGATACAGATTGCTTGTACTGATTGTCTGTGATGGTCTCCCATAAACACACTGCGTATATAATTGGGTCGGTAGTGGTTGATTTCCACACCTCCTACTATGACTCACTCTTACTTCAATCCCCACATAAACATAGTGCTTACCACCACCAACGGGACTGCCACACTATCATGGCCCACATACTCGCCAAGACCTCCCAAGAGTTATAAAATAAATTGCTGCTCTTTGATGTAGTAAAGCGCGCTGCCAGATGGGGCCAAACCATTACTTTGCATCTGCTTGACACAGCTTAATTTTAAGGATAAGAATCTGCGCATAGTTGCTAAACATTCATGTCAAATACCACAATGACACCCAGCATGTATATGTCTGTTATGTTTTCTGATAATCCTCTCAATGGCTCAAGAAATGTACCAATGATATACATGATTGAGATATACAAATGAGCTGTACTTATTAAGCTTGAAGTATGTGCGCCTTTAGATTAATTGTAAAAACCACTATTCAATTCCCTCCATCGATTACACTGCATTCTAGTTTTGTTAAATAACAATTCAACATGTATACCACGTAGAATGCCTCTGGGTCATCGAATACGATCTGAAATCACTAATGTTAGTTCAAAAAGAAAATCTATGTAAGAAACAATTAAAATAAACATCCCCTGTGACATTGATCGCTACCCTTTACACACCTTATTAATACGATAAATTAACATGTACCATATCTGATACCAATGTATACAGCAGTTATCAATGATTATTGCTAATTGAAATTTACTCTTCCATCCCCAAGAATTATGTTTTTGTACTAGTTAAAGTGATTCATAGTTAATGTGATGTTGACCTCGTCTGTTGACCTCTGGACATCTGCGTCTGTAACGACAATTAACATTGCACGGTAAACATATTTACCATGCCTGCTGACAACTCATAAATGGCACAAGTTTATTGTGCTACTAGATATAGAAGTTTCTGCATTAATCTCTCACTTAGGATAGCTTGGATACTCTTTCCTTCCCTTGATGAATTTGCGGGAAAAATCTTATTATTACTACCTGATGTTGAAATCTTTCGAATTAAAACCACAAGGGTAAAAACAGATGGATGGACACTATAAAATAGATTGCGAACGGACAGATATTTCTTGTTCTTTGTTAAAAAGGTAAATTGGCGGTAACACTACTTACCTCTGCTGGCAACAAACGCTAGTATTAGTCTTCTCTCTGTGAGGTTGTTGCTTTGAGTTTTGATTCGTCTGGAACAGTTGAGATAAGTAAGCAACCATTAATTTTAGCTAGTCTGCTTTTGTAAATTATACGCTTCTAGCATCTGAATACTAATATATATGATTTTAAAGCTGCAGTTCAGTTTCCATGTTTCAAACCTTGTGACTTCACACTCAGTGATTGTTATACTGACTATGTGTCATCTATTTAAAGAGGGGTCTTACATAAAAGTGCCATTTTTGTACCAACAGTGACCGTACCTGAAGAAAATGAAAACGAATATGATGGATAATCTACAACATCTGAATACTTGTTCCAGTTGCAGCCATATATATCATAACTATATTGCCGTCAATTTGTATGTTAAGCAATGTATATTTTAAACATAAACTTTCCTGCAAAAAGAAAATCAAAGAAATGCTGTTCTCTCTCTTTACAATTAAACTCATGAAAGTGACAACGACTAGTCCATTCCAACTGGATGCAAGGGATAGGAAACCATGCTTAAATGCGAGATATATATAATACGACTCCAATCCTCAGACAATCATCAAAACAAAAGAGAGACAATATACATGATGTAAACCAGGAAGAAATAGAATGGAAGTGAAATTTACATGGAACAAAAATTTAGTAAATAGATTTATCTCATGGTTTGAATAACAGAACACCATGCAGTCATGTTAGGGAAGTACACATATGATGTGTGTACTCGTTCGAACATGCATGCTATACACTGTATACTTCTTAGAACTTTGACACAGAAACTGTTTGGGGATGGATGCTAGATAAATAGATAAAAACAATGTTTTTGATCTCTTGATTCATTATAGTTTAATCCCTGTTCTTAAAATTACAACAAGCCTAAATCAATATAAAATATTGTAGCACTGATTATCTAAAGTATAACCATTTGGTAGATATGGTGAAGGATACTTTATCACATAAGCATTTTAGTAAAGATCCAATTTAGTACAGATATTCAGTTAAGAGCTGTACCGTAAAATACACATACACACATGAACGAGTATGGTTGTGGAGTCCTTGGACCTCTAGGTAATAAAACAATATTAAGTATATTAACTTACATGAAATTAGGCAGCTAAATGTTGGAACCACATGGTGTATGCAGCTGTATATTGATGAGACCTAAGCCTGTTGTGTCAGGGATTTCAATCTTTAAAATTGAGCCTGTCATCTGCTAAATATTCCATCACTTTATCAATCCCATCTATGTTTTTACATAATAAATGCTGTAAATATTTTTTGATTTCAACATTATCTTTCATGTATCACCACAATATTGGTGCGACATTGTATGATTTTGGTTGTCAGTGTTCTAGTTATTTTTCAGCAGAGTTATAGCTCCTTCTTAATGACTCACTTTGGCTTGCATACAATATCCTTTATAAAGATCCACTCTGGCTTGCATACAATATCTTACTTTGTTTGGTGTGAAATAATTTTTTGCAGCTTGATATTGATTGCTTATGTTGATGTTTAGCCTAGCATTCTACATCAAGATTTACTGCAGTTATCGGCCCTTATACGCAGTAGGATGTACATGTTTGCGAGTTTGTTTTAACCGTCCAACCATACACTTTTCTGAAATGTTAACATATATAGAGTATAAAATGTTGTACATTTCTACTATGTTTTTCACAGATACATCTACAATTAAAATTATTATTGATAATTGATTTGTTACCATTCCAGGTGGCCATATACAATTTACTAGCATAATCTATCAGTTTACAAAAGCATTATTAATGTATTATCATGAATATAATTGATATGTTTTTTGTTACTTTCTAATGTGCTTTCATAAGATTTGAATTGAGGAATTTGAAAACGGATCATAACATTGGTGGTCATTATAAACTACAACGTCCATAAAAAGACTGGAACACTATGCAAAATAATATTTTGATAGTATTTGTACACGCCTAAGATTTTTATGCAAATTAAACTGGTTCATGCTCTAATTTATCATTATAATTTGCGAACAGTAGTATCTTGTTTTGTGCTAGATATGACATTTTCGTCCATTTTCAAATGTTTGGATATGGAAAAAGACCATTTTGCTGCCAGAGATGAATCATTGTTTGTCGGATTATTAGATGTGTCGTCAGCAAGAACTAAATGTCTACATAGCTGGTACCTCATTAAACAATTATTTAACAGTACCTTCACACTGTTAGAAGTAGTTGGATCATCACAAGGTTTCTCCTTTTTAAACTCAACACAACATAAAATCAGGAATGGAAAGAATATGCACAAAAGCAGCTGTAAATAAAAATAAAAATGCCATATATTATTATTCACAAATGCAAAAAATATGCATTCTGATCTGCCATCAGATAATTTATCAGTAGGTTGTGTCTAGATATTTCTGCTACATGTATTATGATTAGAACAAACTACCCTGCCGCCGATCTAGCATCACACAGTACAGCAGTAGATTCTGTTCCAGCTGCTCACGAAAACAAACTAAATACATCCTGATTTGTCATAACACATTGCATCAGCAGATTATTATATCACTTTTTAGTTTTACATGAAGGACAAACTTTACATACATTAATCTGCTGGCAGACAGTGTATCATCATATCTATTCCAGGTGTTTAATCTCATCATGATTCAAATTAGCTACCTGTGCCCTGATATTTCAATATACAGTGAATCACCACATTACATTATAGTTGTTCATAAATCTTATATTAAAATGTAGTATTACTGCAACTCACTACACACAATAATCTCCCATCACATACTCTAGATTATGTCGTAGCTTTTGATTTGTATTTTATGATAATAAGAATAATCTTGGAAGGTCTGGTATTCCGTAACAATAATTTATGATTGAGTAGTTTACTTGTATCTTGATTCGAGCTTATAGGATAGGCGCTGTTCTGCCCCAGCACACTGCATCAAAAGATTGTTGGTATATTCTGTTATTTTGCAGGTATCATAATTAGAATAGCACAGAGCCAGAGTTGCCACCTCAAACTTAGATCACGCTGCACATATCCTAACAAGATATTATACAGAAACAATATAGCTCTACCCCTTGCATTGTTGCTGCAAGTAATCAAGGGTTAAATATTAAATGTTAGTCTAATTATCTAGCATAGTGAAACAACTATACCAGTACAATCTTAACGACGTCTAGCCGTATACAGGACACAATCATTTCATGATACGTGCTAAGTTTGACGAAGGTATTTCAAACGAATCAGGAGACATTAGCCGCCGAAGAACGTGGCAGACATAGATAGTTCACAAAGAACCTAAAATTGGTAATGTGACAAAGCACAATCTTGTAACGTACACATAATATATTAACACAAATGAATGATATATGTCATGTATATCTCTTAAACAAGTCTGGAGATCTAAGGCGTGCGTGTTAGATGGACAAACAAGCTGTCATCAGCTTTGTTTGTAAAACATGCCGGATATCTATCGTCTCAAGATGTACTTATACTTCAGTTTTTGCCCCAATATATATTGGCTTTCTCTTTTGGTTTCGGAGAACATGTTGAACTAATATTTTGCATGGTTTCTTTTATTGTAATAGAAATTTACTTTATATTATTCTACGTGTAACACTAAAAGTAAATACATAGACATGAAACATTATTCATTTGAGTGCAGTCCGTTTCTGCTAACATTATGTGTACTCTTTTTTATATTCATTGAGCAGTAAAGCATTTAATGCACAGGACACATATATGTATCTGATGGATTATCTGTAAAAGAAAGTCAAGCCTAATATAGATAAGTTACAGTTACAGCTGTTCTACTTTAATTAATTTTTTAGAGTGTTACGTGACTAAGGCTCGTACAAAGTAACAAAGAAAAGAGTGAAGCCAACAAGCTTTGTAAATTTAACAAGATAATTTATTTTCCTAGAAAAAAAGGTAAAAATATGACTTACAGTTTGTGAATATAATCCAAAAATTAATCCTGGAATTTAAAATATAAGTCCTATCACTAAAATGTTCTAAATGAATGGAAGTTCGAATCCCGACGAAGCTCCAAGATGGAGGACGATGACGGCAGATGAAGTCATTGTACTGATGTCAACAGTTCCTCGTTGAATCACAACTTATAATGTTCTTGTTTAGAATTCCAGAAGAAACTTCCGCTAAATGTCCTTGTCCAAGAATTTTTTTTTTTTTATGAAGAAGAGCACTTGTATGTTTTCCAGAGTGAATAAATTATTAAATCCAAAAAATAGAAGAATTTTAAATCAACTGGCGTCAACATTAGAATGAAACACCTTGAGCTCTAAAGGTGCAGATTATGCCTGACTCAAATTCACTATGAACTAAGTGTTATCCCTTAAGGGAGACGTAGAATGGACCACGTGATAGGATCACGTGACGGGGCTACGTGGTCACTTAATTCGAACAACGCAGTAAAGTAACATGTCAATAAGCACGTAAGCTACTATAGCTTTAGCAAAGAATGACTCATTCCCACACTGGAAATTATATTTTTTTAAAAACTGTTTACAGCAGAACTAACACGTGGGCTGAACATGACTTTGGTAATGATCAATCATTTTCACTCTGTGTTTACCAATCTCTGAACCAAGGTCAGCTAGAAATAAAATGTAGCAATACTTTTGCGTTCTAATCTTGTCAAAACAGTGTTACGTGTAGGCTCGTACAAAAATAACAAGAGAAATGAGTGAAGCCAACAAGCTTTGTACATTTTAACAAAGTAATTTATTTCCCTAGAAAACAATGTAAAAATTGGAAATAGGACTTACGGTTTCTGAATATAATCCAAAATTTAATCCCAAGATAGAAAATACAAGTCCTATCAATAAATAGTTCTAATAGAATCCGGGTTCGAATCTCGATGAAATTCCAATATGGAGGCGATGACGTCAGATGATGTCTGTCCTGATGGTAACAGATCCTCAATTGAATCACAGTTCATAATGTTTCCGTTAAACTCCAGAATAAACTTCCACTGAATTTCTTTCTCCCAAACTTTTATAAATATAAAACACTTGTTTAGTTTTCTAGAGAACAAATTATTAAATTCGAAAAAAATAGAAAACATTTCAGAACAAGCCGGCATCAACAATATAAATCACCTTGTACCCTCAAGGTATTAATAATACGACTGACAAAATTTCACTAAGAATGAGTATTAAACCCAACTGAAACATCATTTCAGTCTCGCGTGATGGTCTCTTAACATCGAACAGCGGAATAAAAACTGCCAATTGTCACGTACCTAGAATAGCCCTATCTAAGAACCAAATTCTCACACTGAAAATATATATAAAAAAGAAAGGCTGTTCACAATCCAGTTAACATGCGGGCCGAAATGACCTTGGAAATAGCCAATCGTTATCACTCGATATTTGCAAAATCTATGAACCAAATCAGCTAAAAATAGTGCTAATGTAATAGCATTTACGTTCTATACAAACTGAATTTGCTGAAAAAAATTCGAATCCCGTAAAAATGATCATTACAATAAAATGTAATGAAACAAAAATAAAATAAAAAAGAATTTAATTACATATACGTAACAAGAGAAAACTGAATTTTCCGAAAAAATATCAAATCCAGTGAATAAAATCATCATTGCGATAACATGTAATGAAATGAAAATAAAATAAAAGAAATTTTAAAATAACACACAAATAATGTAATTACATATACGTAACAAGGGTGCTTTACTCTTGTGCCGTTAGTCATTACTCACTAATGATTTTCGAATAAAAAGTCTGCCTGAATATGTTTCCTATAGGACTCATCAAATCTAATATAAGGGAGAAATAATTACTGGAAATCTGGATGTCTATGGATTTGTTGCGATAATGTTAGTATCGCTTTTAAATTAATTAAGTCACATTATATTCAGGAAGCTTTTAATGCATATTTTGGCATGGAACACATTATTACAATTGAGATATAAGCCACTGATGCCTACCCTCCTGAAGTTATTCAAACACTTCATTTCATTTTGTTCATATAGTGGAAATTAAAAATAAAATTATCTTAGATAATTTCAGCTGGGTAATTCCCATTTGTTGCTTTGAGAGATCTTCTACAGAAGACAATGATCGAGATCTTGTAAATTACCACTGGTGAAAATCTTTGTTTGACTGCAATTAAATTGTTTATTACTTATCCCCATGTCAGGTATGAGGTGATGTAAGAAGTCAAGTTAAACCACATGTTTCTGTCATACACTTTGTAGATAATATTGCATAGCATAGTAGAAGAAAAATGTAAAGCTAGGAACATGAAAGGCAAACAAACGTAGACATTTCCACCACATTCCCTTATACAACACTATCCAGAAATATATTTCACATTTGAGTTATTATTCTGTATTGTTATCGAAACAAAAGCCCAGATATAGCCATGGACATATTGGCATAAATATTAGAACAGGCACATATAGGACGGGAAGATGCACCGACAAATAGGCAACATAATCAGAAAGACTGGGTCAAAGGCAGATGAAAAAGTAATTAATTTATACTAACCAATCTTGAAATAGTGTTATACTTAGGAATGCAATTACGAAAATGCTCACATTACATATGTCTCGACTTCTCATGGCAAGAGAGATAGTCATCTACTAAATCTTAAGAGAGTATACAAACATGAACCGGAATTGCTTGAAGTTGTCATCTGTATCCGCTAACTTCCTAACATAATTCCTGAATCAGATATAGCAGGAGTAAAGATAGTTTGAAAACTTCAATTACAACATTAGATGGGACTCCACCCCCATACAGCCAACGTTTGAACAAATGAATAAAGGTTGATCAATTTAGCAACTGGACGGATTGGTCGGGAGCAAGTTGATCTACCGAACATGTTATTTGAATACACATTTATACAAGGCTTCCGGAATCTATACACCTGTTTCCCCATTTCAATATTACAAACCATCAGTCTCATTTGGAAGCTAATGATTTAAATCTTATTCTGGCCTTTGTGAATAAAACTCATCAAGATTACTGCACACACGTAGAAGCATGAGGCACGACAGAAATTCAAGTGTAACTGACATGGAGGTAAAGGTACATACCGGCCCGAAAAATTTGAGTATATGCCCATTTTATGACTTCCTGTATAAATGCATTGTTCGAGATTTTTCAGTATTTTACTCATTTTTGATGTTCTCAAGAATGCATTGATCTCTGTAAGCAGGTTTAGGACAGAATCACCTTCTTGCTGAATAAGATGAAATACTATTCCAGTCTTGATGCAACATCACACCAAAACAGTTCGTGTCGTACATTTCTTTCATGTCAAATTGTAATTATATTGTGCACAATATTTTTAACTGAATATATACTTCTTTCCACAAATAACTGTATTATTCTAATTTTTTTAAAAAGTCAATATAATGACTTATTCGAGGATTAGGGGTTTGTAATAGCCTATTATAGCTTATACATTGTAAAATATAATGGTCTTCTTCAAAGCAGTCGGAGTTTCTTGCATTTCTGTCTTTTCATAACACACAAAATTCCTATTATTCACAGCATAATTATGCATTACTGTTGATAGATACGCTGATGGCGCTAGCGACGCGATATATGTAGACTGCTATATAAATACGTGATTAATACAATGGCTATAACATATTCTTACAAGTAATTTATCAGTTACTAATGATCTAATTCCAAAAACACGTTTTTTGTTTGTTTTTTTTTAAAATAAAAAATGGCCTCCATAAGCAACGTATGATCAGTTTGAAATTGTTGTGAATAATGAACGTCTAATTGTTAAAAATATCAATGTTCAGACAGTCAATAGAAATCAGCTGCATCGGATGTTTATACCATCATTACGTGTATACCATCATTACGTTTATACCATCATTACGTTTATACCATCATTACGTTTAACTCTTTGTGAAGGTATATTAATCGGAGCCTTAATTGTATGATTGTCAAATATCATATCAACTTAGTATTAGATATTTATTTTATTTAATTGTATGATTGTCAAATATCATATCAACTTAGTATTAGATATTTATTTTATTTAATTGTATGATTGTCAAATATCATTTCAACTTAGTATTAGATATTTATTTTATTTAATTGTATGATTGTCAAATATCATATCATTTCAACTTAGTATTAGATATTTATTTTACTTATCACCAACCTTTAGATTGTTGCATAGACTGCCATCTTTTTGGTCTAGTTCTCCCATCCAGATATTGTTGAAGACATCCAGGCATGCATGTTCGGAGATAAATTGCTTGTTTTTTGTTTTCAAGGCTATCAGAACACAAGACGTTTCTTTCCATTGTGACTGTTCTCGGATTAACAGGATTTTTGCCAGGTTCACGTTTTGTTTATGGCATTCTGTCAATACTCCAACTGCTAAATTCGTGAACTCGCTGTAATTGCAGAAACAAATCCAATATAATCAGCTGACATTTTAAATGGCATTTTCAAATATTAAACTTTATAATATTGAATTCAATGCAAACACATATTCTACCTGTATATGAGAATATAGAACAATATACAATTGACTGTACAATATGGCACAAATGAAGAAGCTTTCTAGAATATTCAATAATATTGTTTCAAGTCAAATAACAGATCAAATTGTGTCAGACAACATATGAACAAATCAATTCAGTTTTCGTCAGTTCTTCTCAAGCTCCAGTGACGAGTTTGGTTCAGATCTAGTAAATCTTTAGCATACTAACTGTGCAGAAATTGAGTTCATGTCATGGCGGAACAGACAATAATACCACACAATGGCCCCCTACAGAATATAATGGGGTCATCATGACATTACGTCAACGTATTATTGACCGCTATGGTGCTATTTAACCTTTAACTCCGAGGACTGAGGGCATGATTGGTATGAGCTAGATATACAGGTGTTACAATTATGGGTTGTTGTGTGAAGCTATTGCATCAGTGTTTGCTTAAGATGTTAGACAAGATATAGGTTTTCTCGGGAAATTCAATTTATTAGCCACTAATGATTGTGTATCTACGGTTTCCCTTACATAAAGTATGAATTAGATGCAGAGAGTATTTGTGTGCGTCTATACACGTGCAGCTCGTCGAAAGGGCATTGAATGCTGAAATTTTGCTATTGGGATTGAGAGATAATGGAGAGTAGCTACGCGTTCTATCTTGCCACATGTAGACCCACAGGTGTTTGTACACTCCAGGCAGATTTGCCTGAGTACCAAAGGATGAACATGCCATTTTATTGTATTAATCCATTATGTCCCTGAGTATGACATGTAGGTGGCAGACTTCCGTCTGAGAAAAACCAACCAGTAGGCAGAGATCATGCGATTCATTTTCGTCTTGCCTTAAAATGCAATTTATCACAGTGAACTTTACTGATAGGATGTAGACACCCTTTCCAGACCGTATATGCTTCCATAATGTGAAGGCATTTACGAAGGCCTCCATCTCCATGCAAATGACTTGCGATGAGTAATCTGGATGATATTATGAAAGGAGGTGGGTGCTAATCAAAATCCCTGGAGACGAGTTTTCAAGGGAAATGCTTGCAATAAGCGATGTGAATGTCTCCATTGTCCTGATATGTGACCTCGTTTATTGCAAACCTAAGAATGATTATTCCCATGGGCACATCCTTGGATACCAGCGGTCCAAAAATAATCGTTTGCAAGACACAGGAAATAATTACATCTGCTGCTACACTGTGGAGACACTACACCCCCCAAACGTCTTCGACTAGGATGTCATGCTGTGAGATAAAGAAAGCCACCGTGAAGATGCTTTTTCTAGAGGTAGAAAGACCCAATTGACACTTTTTGAGTTCCATATGCAAGTTGCTTCCAAGTTTAGATGTCATAAGTCTGACAAAGAATCCAAGGCAAAACAGATGTGTGACAGAGAGTATCTTGACCTGAGATATAACTTTGTACTTTCGCATATTGCTGTCCATATTGTTGGACGTCACAGACATAGAGGTGACTGTGAAGTGAGAGATGATATAAACATAAATCTTGTAAAGTTCAGACCAAAAGGAAGTGCCCTATATTAATATAATAAATCTCTATTTGCAGGAGTCTTACTTTTTCTAGAAGACTTCTTAAATCTTATATGGAGGTATTCACTTTCAATGAACAAATTTATAAAATATCGCAGCTGAATGTTATCCCATAACAAGTCCTGCCTTTATTTTGAAATCTGTTGTCCAAATATAATATAATATTTCAGTGATCCTAGATTGCTGATTGGTCAATCAATGTGATTACCCTGTGATATAACACATATTGTGCGTGAATGTCTGGTTTGTTTTCGGCTTGAATAATATCTGTAGACCAATTTGTAAGGAGAGTGTCTATCACTTGCTGCAGCACATTGGCTATGTTTAGATTTATTGGAACACAGCGTTCGATCAACTTTGGCGGCTGCGCTTTGAACATGATACGGATACCTTTTCAGATGATTATTTTACCCATGAGGACAATTTGCATTTCCGTGTTTCATGTGGTGTTTGAACCTTTTCCTTCATAGCCATGGAGCAGTAAATAAGTGAGCATGTCATCATTTTTTGTAAGATATATGCCTTAGAAAATGGGATATAAGCCATCATTATCTTCACAATGTGTGTTGTCTGCAGCCTTTGGGAATTGTGTTCTTGTCTGAGGAAGTGATTCTCAGTTTGGCATGTTTTCTTATTTTGGTGTTTTTGGTTGATGGGCCGTCCCGTTTGTGTGATCCTTATTTTGGAACAAGAGCTGGGTCCTAGGTTGTTAATTGTGCTTGATGGTTGCTTCTTTGGTAGTTTGTTTCAGGACTTACGAAAGTGAATGTAATAGAAGTGTCGCTCTAGGGTGTTATCAATAAACGCAGGCCTGTAGAGAAAGGTGTCTCTTTGAGCAAGATGCAGAGTATATGACACTGAGTGAGCACGTGTGCGCTGTGCTGTTCTGTGCAGAATATCCGTCATTCATAGGTATAACTAGCTTGGCTATTCATCAATGAGGCTAGATTTTGTTTAGATTCATGCAATGTAGTATTAGATTCCAAGTTAAACTTCCTGCAACTGCTATTTAATTTATATGCGTACTGAAAGCGGACTGCTGGTAGATAAAAACTAATGCAGGCTTTGATATTCCCGTGAACGCAAAGTCTATGTAGATGGATGAGACCTTAGTTTGAGAAAGGCTTACATGTTTTATATAAAGTCATGTTATAATTTCATAACAGTTGTTCCTGTGAGGAAAGGTCTTATGACAACTTTGTCTTGAAGCTGCATCTATAAAAATAACGTAATAGATCTGCTTCTTTACGACAAACTGGTATGTGTTTGAATGTCGGCTAGTTTTCTTGGCGAACAGAATGTAGGATCTGCAAAATTGCCAATGACGGGAAATGCGAGGACTGGCATAATTCGGAGAGCATAAGCCAAATGTTCTCTTTGATCGATGCAAGAAAGGCGTTGTACTCTATGGACATCACCTACTGGAGCATTGCGAATGGGCTTCTGAGAATGGGTCCTCAAATATAGAAAAAAAGCTGACCTAGATGAGACTGTAGCGTGCAGGTTGTACCATATAGAGAAAGTGCTGTAGAGGGCTCCGTAACAACTGTCGGCCGTTAGCTCACAATTATAAATGAGAAACGGGTAAATATTTGTAGGATGTTCGATGACAAGCACGATCAAAACATTACCCCATGCAGTTGAGTCAGGTATCATTTTTACGTCTAGTTTAACACGCATCCAGCCTGTACTGTATATACATTCTATGCAATCTGCTAGCACCTGCAACGTTGGTGCTTAAATTGAAGACATACAGTTTAAATCGGTCAAATGTCACGTTTAAATGCTGTCAATAGGTCACTGATGAATACTCAACAACATAATATAATCACATAAACCATATTACTGCATATAGCAGGATATTTTACAAAATTCATACACAATTTAAAGTGATGAGAACAGCAGATGTGAAATAGCCCTTAGGGCACAGAAATGAAACGGCTTTGTAGTGAGCATGCTAAAACAAAGTTTGATCAATACAGATTAAAGAATTATATGATATCAGTATAGAGACATATACACAAAGACGTAGCTGTTGCTGTAAAACGTCTCCACACAAACACCCAAATGACTGAAAGGCACAAGTAGGTTTACTTTTTTAGGTTTCAGAGAACAGATTGCTCCTTGCAAGAGTGGAGGTCCTAAATGACATATGGACATAATATGACATTAACTCCAGTGCCAAAGATATACCACCGTTGTCTTTTCTCCAACACAGCACGGAAACAACGTCTACCACCTGTATTGCTAATAACTCATTTGGGATGTGAGAGAAACAGGTAACACCTAACATATTATGCTCAGATGTTGTAGATTTGATGTAATTTGATAAATTTTAAACACCTCAATTATGGACAAATGAGTGCAAATTATACCAAATCGGCAAATTCAAGGGATATAAGTGTGGAGTAAAACAGGGGCAAAGACAAAATGTAGACCATTATCAATTCCGTTGGGAGTTTCAAATCTGAACTGGTCAAATACAAAACATGCCGTGGCTTTATCTCGCATGTGACACAATGAGTTCCTTGACAGGATATCATTTTAAGTTACTTTTTTCAATTACAACTACTGCGAGTTTTCTATAGGTAATTAGATGCCCCTCATTCAGTAAACTTTATCCTCCAGCAACATCATCAAGAATCACATTGCTACATAGGTTATCACCTTCTTGTATAGCATTGACACGTGCATCAGAATGTATATTAGTCAAAATCGTTCTGAGAAATCTGTGATATGTGCGATATATTTATTTTTTAAGTAAAGCAAACATTCTTACACCACTAAATAGACAATTAAGATAATATTGGTAAACTGCCCGCAGTTCCACATCCAAAACAGCTTCTGGTGTTTCTATAGCTACTGAGTTCACGATAATAACTGGGACAGTGTCTCGCAAATATCCTAGTGAAAAGCATAGCCGGATTTAATTATGGTACGCTTTAGACTCGTTTGACATACAACATGATTCTAATAATCGACCGGATCAAGAAGAATAACGTTTGATCCACGTCCATGTTGTATGTTTCAGACATAATATCGAGTAAAAAGTATCAAATGATATCCGTGAGTGTCAACGTCTAGACATTGATCTCATCCATTACTTGAAGGCGGTCACTCCAACACTCGGGAAAAAGAATTACTAGATGGATCTTCAAAGGAAGCAAGAAATATTAAGACAGCCATTGGTGGTATAAAACTCATTAACTCGAGGTAAAACTTTCATGGAATAAATAGACATAGATGAGAAACATACAGGATATACTAATGGCAAGTATTGCAAGGGCGAAGCAGACTCTTGAAAAGTTGGCGAACACAGCAAACGTCACTCATATAAGAACTGTTAAACAATTATCTATCCGGAGCAAACAAATTGGTTTACCGAGGATGGTTTGATCTTTGTTGCAATTGATTCTGTACTTCGACGCACATACGAGTACCAGATATCTGTTGTTGATGTCAGCAACAGATATAGGGAAGCGAACACGCTGTCTTTCAAAGATTTAACGAGTGTTGCAGATGCACTTATACGTGTTTATACACGTTCACCTCTAACACGTCCGTAGTTATTGCAAATGGGCTCAGGCAAAGCATTTCTGGGCGGTTTCGCTGCATTGTTACATAAGATGTTGGCTTGTCTTGAATATATTGGTATAGACCGTGATCAAGCTATATTAGAATAATTTATGCAATTAGTGGAATGATTATTTGGACATCAATATGCGCAGAAATTGTTGATAAATCGCAATAGAAGTGTTCGCAGTCTACAGCGGTCTACCAAAATGACTAACACGACCTAAATCATTCATAACAGAGCCGAATAATGAAATCACATGCCCGATTTGGTTAAAATTGATTTGGCTATTAGACTGAATACGATCCAAGTTACATACAAACTGATCACAAAACCACCTCCGTTAGTCAAGTTCGGAATCAGTTTGGTTAGGAATATATTTGCACTGTGGAGTCAGAGGGCAGTCAACGTCGTGTGATTGTCCCAGTATAGTCCACCCATGTATTTAGAATTTCGCATGGAATTGACTTTCCGAGGCAACCAACTCGTTAGCATTTAACAGCAACTGGCTAAGAAGCGGATCATCGCTCTGCAAGAGAAGCACAAAGAAGATCATTTCTGAGAGACGAAATTACAAGTCATTGTCGGAGAGAAATAACTACCACAAAGGACTATTATTAATTCGTAAGTAGACTCATAATTAAATAGCAAATGAATGATCTTTGGATACTCGCTTGTCCACTGCACTAATCAGACATTGTCTGGCCATGTCCCCATACGAGTCATGTTTTGCAATAGCCATCAGCAACGAGTCAGTATCCCCTCTTTGATCATGTCTTGGTAAAATGTAACAGTAGTAGTTTAGATAAATCCAACACACCAGCCATCATAGATGGCTGTTATGTACTAGATTGGCTTTCGCGCTGTGTATGACAACGGCTCCACTATCAAATACTGTGTGTGTGTTTCAAACGCCAGTTCAAAATCACTCGGTTAACTTTGTCTTCCTAAGTGTAAGAAGAAATATCAACGTTGATTCGTATTCGATATTCTCCATAGTTTGTTAAAACACAGCCTTTTTCATCATTTATCTCCAATCCTGCATGGCTTTATGCGCAGATTCCTATGCATTTGTATAAATGGCGTCATCCAGTCGCGCTGGCCCAATCGCATCAACCGATTCTAAGTTTCTCAATTATATGCTGGTTAATGTCCGTTAACAACTCCGCATCTACTCGGGTTTTATGCAACACCGCATCCCACGCCATTCACACTGAGCTTGCATTTACGCATAACAGCATCACCAAATATCTCAAATATATCCGCAGGCAGAAGCAAATATGCTTACACCTTCGAGCCATTATAATTGATAACTATGTCTAATGTATAGATTGTCCTTGACCTCTCTCTGTGACTGAGGTTAAATAAGTTATGGCATAACTGATATTGGTCACTTATTTTACAAACGTTTACATAAATTTGAGTTTAATGTCTAACCTTATGTACAAACACAGAATATCCTGGAAGAGAATTTATAACCCACATCTTGGGCAGGCATTTTATTGTGCCTTAGAAGTAGTATAGACTGAAGTCCAGTCAATATAATACTAATATACACCTCAAAGAGCTGAACCGACAATCTTGAAGCCAAGCATTCCTTCCGGATTGGCGAGTAATGTCTTGGTGCTCGTTTAATTTTTGTAGACAAATAGAGACACTGAATAATTGACGCCATTTTGTCTTCTTGAGTCAAAACTTCACCAGTTCCTGCTGGCATTGACAGCCATGATTAATTGAAATATGACGCTGAAAGAACTTTACACTCATATTTGAACCATTTCATTTATTAAAGCTCCTTCCATCTGTCAGACCAATGAAAGTCGGATTTCTTGATATTGGTAACGAAACTGCTTTGGTGATACTGAGCACTTTTCTGTAGTACATAAAGACTTAAAACGAAGAATCTGGTTTCGGCACGAATATACATGTTGAGATCCAGTTAAATGCTCTTCCGTTAATAAAACGGTTCTCCAGTAAATATCGAATTTCGTTTTCCAAACATTCCTGCTTGAGAATATTAGTCCATCAATGATGTTTGTTCACAGGTGTATAATTTATAATTTGAACGTCATGGTAGGTTGTAATTGTTTGTAATGGAACAAAGAAATCCTCCAGTTCACAAAACAGCTATTTTAATTTATTCATGTAGCAGGAGAATTATATATATCAACTTACCACTTGTTTATGATTCCGTCTCCTAAGAGTGATAACGATACAATTGAAATCACTTTCATTCTTTTCAGTTGTACAAAGACCATAACATTTAGCCTGAAGAAGATATTGAGGTATAGACACAAGAGCCCAAACACTAACACCAGGTTGGAAACTCCTTATTTAGTATTGATGTCGTATTTTGATTTCATTTTTAACTGTGTAGAGTGGAGATTGGTTCCTGCAACTACACAAGCCTTTGACAACATATGTCTGAAATCAGAAATATAGTTTAGAAGACTAATCTCGAAACCTTCGGCTGAAATAAATGTTCCTGTAATATATGCAATGGTCCACGGACAATAAAACCAAAATATTAGTTCAAAAAGACTAAAACCTAATCATTTTTTACTGTTTCCCTAATAGTAAAGAACAGCAAATGAACATACTTATCTAAAAGTTATTCAAGGCATCAAAACAATATGACAGAATCATATTCTTTAAAGCTTGATGAAATGTTTTCTAAAAGGACTTAATTTTCAAGGTGAGAAAAGGAAAATTTTAATTATTTGATGCCTAATTTATGCATAACTTGCAAGAAAATCCAAACATAAAATGTGACCCTAAATCAGATTGGAGAGATCTGGGAAGGCCAAATGCAGTTCAACAGCCATGGTCATAATTTTAATATTCCTCACAGAAGCTGTATCTGGAAATCTTGTGGATGCACACATTATGGTCAACAAGTATTGATAGCCTGACTTGCTGTTAGGTATGGGACCGACACAGTATGTATTACAAATGAAGCTTATATATCTTCTGATTTGGTTTTCCTAGCACTTGACAAGTATGATATGATCTACAGTATTTAGAAACATACTTTTAATTTTAAGTCCAATAAAATTATTTAAGATTGTGTGACTCCTAAATGACCTGCCAAGGGTATTTCATGGGCTAGACTTAGAATTTATTTTCGATATGACTAGCGATCAAGAATTTGATAGCTCAAAGACAATTTTTCGACAATGGGTATGTCACGCTGATCTCCATTTTTGCACAAGCAACCTAATTTTCACAATATTACATACTGGTACCTGTGTGGCATGGTTTTCACTAATAACCCTCTGAAATAGCCAGGTTATCTCCTGGTCTTGTTCCTGTTTGACAAAGAGTGATTTACGTATGTCACCATGATTGTAATAAAGAAAATGCATATGAAAAGAGGAACACTGTTATCAATACAAATTGATTAATACAAATAGGAAACGTTACCTCATCAAAAAGACTGACGAATAAAGGTCACAAAGAAAGGAATAATATTCCGATCAATATCATTCTCAAGTGCTCTCTTTGCCATAACTCAATAACCCCATAAGCAGGATCTAAATCAGGGATTTAAATCTCTACGAGATCGAATTTCTATCCAATTAAGTTTTGTCAGTTTCAAGTTGATTAACATCAACCACATACCCAGCTAGGTTATTGCCTAGAAATTAACGTATTCCCTTGATTGGTAAAAATGTCAGTGTTCAGACTGAGAGGTGTCCTGAGATCAAGTCTAATGTCAACTTGACACAATAGAGAGGAATAATAACAATGACGTACTTGATACTCTAAATGAGAACAATTTCTCTAGAAGAAGACTTTTCAGATAAAGGTAAAGTACCTTTTTATCCTGTGTCCCTTAGCTTGACAGTATCACCAATAATTGAGACGAAAGCCTTGGAAATGAACGATCACAATTCTCCATAATAGAATCAGAAAGCGGCTTGTTTGACCCAACAAAGGTATTGCTTTCAATTTAAGACCGTGACCTTAACCTCTTAGGAATAAAAACATTTATATAGCTCTGTCTTTATTATGCTGCTTATTCTTTTTACGTTATAGCAGTCAGAAACACGGCATTTGTTCTAACCATACGTACACATAGAAGAGATAAGGATTTTTGTTCAGTCATATCAGAGGTTTGATTCATAAAAGTTGTGCCAGATTGAGCTGTGGAAGTCCTGGTATGAGACTGCGACATTTTACCCAAAACACTGATGATATGATGACTTATTGACAAATAAAATTTACTTAGTCAAGGAAAAAGTTATCAGCTGTACTATCAGCATTTTCCAAAGTTTCTACATTTTGCTCATTAACATGGGCATTGACATCAGTATGGATGCAATTCTTGAATTCTTCAATTATTTGGGTTGACTGAAGTTATCATAGGTGGCATAAATTTTTCTTTGCTATGCACCACCTATCAAATAGGTGTTTTTATTTTTTTGTCAGAAAATTCGATATCAGGTTGTCCAGTTTCTTTTCTACAAATCCTGAATCGTTATCGATATGCCTCACGAACCAACTCATAGCACTTCTATATATATTCCTTAACTATCTCATGTAACGATAATGAATGGTACAATTCACGAGCTTTCTCAACAATTACTGTTTAAAAAAAAAAGAGCCCAATGTTCTCTTGGCCATTTCAATTTATTAGCAATTTTTTTCAAAATTAGAAAGAATATTTATCTCCTTGTTTCCTTTAAAAGGGGTTAGTAACCGAATATTTCGGTAACATAAAAAACTGCACTTGTGTGAAATAGATTATTGCTATCTTCAAGCCGGTTCTAACTAATTTAGAATAACTTACATATCATTTTTTCTTTCTGCATTTCTGTTTCATCTTTCTACATCCCATTTAACTGTTTGCTTTCTCGAGCTGCATCTCTATTTACCGCTCTTTTTTCTATCTGATAATGCTTTTTGTCTCTCGGAATTTGTATTTCTCTCTCTTGCTTTTCTTCCTCATTTTCGATCTCCTATTTATCTTTCTCTTTGTATTGCGTCATTCTTCATTAGCATTTCTCTTTATCTTTTCTTCTATCCGTTTCAACATTCAGATTTATGATTTTCCGTAATTTCTTGCTGAATCTGAAGCTTTACTATGTTTCCATCCGGTCGTTTTAACAGCATTTCTTGTAATTTCATTCAGAGCCAGAAAGAGACTTGCTATTCAAACCCAAAGCACATTTATGAGACCAATTCGTTACCACCAGATACTGAATCAAATAAAATTTTATCTCATGCTTTATGAATGATGCTTTTACTTCCGACATAGAATAATAACTGGCATGGTCAAGGAAGAATAGGATGCATATAGCTGGAGACTCGCTACTAATCCTGATTCGCAGTTATTCATCGCTCATCTTAGTAGAAACCGACCCAAGGTCCAAAGTAAAAAAGAGCATGATTTTGACAACGTTATCGAACCACAGCAAAAGAGATCCCTTAAAGCTACAGCAGACCGCAGTACTAAACAGTCCTAAAATATCCTGCAGCAGCAAAAGGCGAACGTTAGCAATGTTTAATTATTTACCACTATTCCCATGAGTCGCACGAAGCCTACTAATACGTCGCATACTTCAAAAAAATGGACATTGTGTTTACCACAAATCTATTCTTGATTTTCTCAACAGTAACAGAGTAAAAAGCAATTTTTATATTGTGCAGAGCTTAACGATCTAAAATCATTTAGATTAATTATTTCAAAGGATTTAGTACCTCCTGGAAAAATAAGAAACTATGAAAGTTGCATGATCATTATCGAAGATTATTTTACTAAAAATGACATACATTGGGTCTCCATTGAAACCTTGCCCCCACCCCCCACCCCTCCACAAAAACAAAGATCACGTAGAATGTTCTGATTCGCTTGGTCTGACACCTTCCGGCTTTCATCAGCTATATGGCTAGGGGCAGCAAAACATGCGATTTCAATTAAACTCAGGTATAACAAATCCGGGTATTTCGGCTTATAGTTAATACTGCATCTATTTCGTTAGACCATTAGACCAGGGAAAACCTGCGTCAGACTTTTAGCTAGATTTTAGTCCAACAAAGTGCTATCTGTGATGTTAGCAGTTTTAAGCTCAAAGACAAGGAAATAATTTACGCCATATGTTAAGTTTTATGTAAATGGAACATAGAAAGACAACGTATGAAAGATTATATTTTTTCACGAGCAGAGAGAAATGCCTCCCAATGATGATGTCAGATTGCAGTGTCTGGTGCAGAATGAATCTATATTTATCAAAGATATCTATTGTAATTGATAATCGATAAGGTCCTAAAAATACTCAGAACTTACCCGGCCATTAGATTATATATTTAATTCAACCAATATGACTAGTAAAACATTTTTTGTTTTACGCCAGTTTGGTACTATTCTTTTTCTTGTCGTATATATGCTCGACATGGCGATAAAAGTCTTTTCTATAGCGCCATGTGCAAACTATAAAATTTATGGATGTGCGAATGATCTTCATAAGCAGATTGGATGGTTTCGTAAACTTAAATGATGCCTGGACTTGAGGATGCAGGTCATTCTAATCCTGTACCTGAGCTGATTGATGAAAATTGATCAAACACTGACATGTAAAGAGTCTTATTTATAATCAAGTAGATGCCACAGGTCTGTGCGTATTGTTTGCTACAGAGAATATTCAGCGGAAAGGAATTCACTGAGTCGCTGTCAAAAAAGCACTTTAGATGAATTAGTTAAACGAACTTTTAACACGCATTGACAGAGCTCTTGCCAAAACGCAACTGGATTAATCTTGAGAAGATGCAGCGAATTAATATGTCTTCGCTATAGAAGATATTAATTTGACAGACTTCTAGCAATTGTTTTGCTCAAGCACAATTCAAAATATTGGGCAGTGCAAAATCTCTTTCGGTTTTGACACCATAAGTTTTAACTCAATAATATCGCTCCAGGATTTCTGTACAGAGACACAATGGTGTACAACAGCATTTCAGGCGGCTACAAATAAAGATTCATAATATTAACAAATGTATTTGTTATATGTAACTTGAATTAACAAAAATGTTGTTCTTAACGAAGATTTAGTACTATCTTTAGCAACATTTACAGAATACATATTCTTCGTGAGGCCAAAAAATTGTCCTGTTGGAACAATGGAACTGTTATTTACTGATGGTGAATCATATTTCTATACTTATTCACATAACGTTAACTATGACTGGTATCAGGAAATGAATTATAGACATAATTCTCCACGTCTTCGTAATGTGTGTTTCTGTAATATGTTCAGAGATGTCGATAAGCCATAAGAATTATATCTTGTTAACAGAAACTCTGAAGCAGAAATCAAAGATTGTCTGCTTCATGATATTCTCTCTTCCTTACAGAATAAAGCCCATAAATCAATTTTTGCTACAGAGATTGCAACCATATTTACACAAATTATGTATTACAGAATGCTGCTCAAAACTGTATTCGGAGGACTAGTTTTAATTATTGCTTTAAAGCACATCTTATCGTAGTCGCTTCTCTAGATATATAGAACCTATGTAGGGGTTTGGGCCGAGACAAGGAAATCCCAGTAAAGGGGTTACATTATTTGTCTCCCCACGAGGCTTATCGAGTGGGGAGACATATAATGTAACCCCGCGACTGGGATTTCCTTGTCTAGGTCCAAATCCCAACGTAGATTCTTTTTCTCACCCAATATTATCATTTAAAGTAAGAAAGAATGCCGATATTTGTGCAGTATAGTTCACTCGCCAATGTTTACACGTGGTGCATTAATACAAATATGTTAATGAGGACTATGGCGTGACGTGTTATCCGAAGTACACAGTTTTTATGCGTGAGCCAAAAAAAATTAAAAAAAATAACAACATTAAACGTTGCATAGTTTTTAGGTATTATCACATTTAATATATTGATGTTATATGAAATTAACAATAAATCGTTGATATTTATTACAAGAAAATGTTTCATTTTCATTAGTTCCAATTTAGAAAATTATATTGTACATAATGCAGCTATACTCGGCCCACAGTTCTGTTGTAGTGCATATACATGCAGCATGAGTGTCCGTGCTTTGGTTATTCACGGGTAATTAGAAATCCGTGTCACTATCATATATATCTCTCCTTTTCTTTAGAGGAGGTGAAACTGTTTGTGACATACTTGTGTTGTAATTAATATTGATTGTAAAAGTAACCCCTTGTGTGAAAGACCCTCCAAATACGGACCCCAGAGGATAACCATGTGCTAAACTTTCAAGTTCACGGATTCTTTGAAAATTTATTTTTCTGTCTTGGAAATATGGCAAGTGTTACAGTGAAATTTGCTTCTGGATTAATGTGTTGACCGATAAATGATCCCTTCTGGCTGGTAAGTGCATTATTTGTCATTAAATATTGTACGTATATTTTAGATTCAACTTGGGCGCAATGGAGATGCTTAACAAAATTAGAATAGAGCATGTTTGACATAACACATTTCTGGCTGTTACTAAGTTTTCTGTAGTTGTTAAGAGCATTGGAAGACAATGAAGTGTATAGGTCTATAGGCTTTGTGCATAGATCAGTGTTTTCTATCATAGTTCATTTTACACAACATTGAGAATTTGATCCTATCTGTAGCACAGTCAATTTTCAGGTCAGCGTCAATAAAATGTAGCTAACAGTATATATTTTGTTTCACACTAAGTATTTAAAACTAGTAAAGTTGCTTTAGCTACATTTAATAACGCTGACCTGAAAATGTACTGAGTCAGGCCTGCAGATAGATAAAACTGACTATGCTATGTGGAACGAACTAACATAATACCAAAAAACTCAACATCGCGTGTGTGTGTGTCTGTCTCTCTCGAAATGTTTTGTCTGATGTGTTCTCAGAAATGGAGAGACCTTAAGTTACTATGTTGTTTTGTTATATATGTGTTTGTTATTGTTGTTGCTTGAATTTCGAACACCTACGTTAGGCTTGCAGAAGACAATAAATGTTTCTTTTTTAAAAGCAGTTCCAAGCGCGTGGACACCATGACTGAGACGACTGGTCTGAGATGAACAGACTGAGATAAGAAAAGTAAGGTCAGCAAAACAGCTAGATTTCTCTGTCGCATGGGTGAGAAACTTGCATTCCAATTAGTGATTTTATTTATTTTCATGCTAACTAACATGGATGGTGACTTCATTGTATAGATGTTTGTGAACGTGATTCGTAAATAACATAAAATGTTGTATATATATATATATATATATATATATATATATATATATATAGTATATATATATATATATATATATATATATATATATATATATATATATATATATATATATATATATATATATATATATATATATTTATATATTTATATATATAATCCTTTAACTTGCATGATAGTATTATTTGTATTAAATATTAATTCTGCCTACTATTATCAAGCATCCTC
>JAECUM010025293.1:0-38602 GCA_016617855.1 Megalonaias nervosa | reverse complement strand
ACCCCATTTTTGATATTTGGACATTTGTGTTGGGGTGTAGGGTCAGAGTCCATTCCCTATGGAAAAGTTGGAATTCGCCGACACCATTTGGTGTCCGCATAGAGTAGCCGCTTACTAACCGGCCTAGCAAACTTTAACGACCTTTCATCGAGATATGCCGCATGAAATCCATAGGAATATGATTTATTTTCTCAGATATTGCGAGTATAGCATTCGCGATATCTTTAGTCCTCTGACAGATTAGCGAAACTATAACGTTAATGAAATTTGACCTGGAACTCGCCATTTGCATTCCGAGTCACATGACTACACAACTCTCGCGACCCATATGTCAATGACTGCAGAGTTCAAATAGTCACGTGATATCAACAATTAACTATTTCTAATGTTGCTGTAGGAAAACAAATCGAACATATAAATGAATGTCACGTAACATTTATAGAAAAATAAAAGAACATAAATTTCTAAAAATATTTATTCTAGAAACAACGACCAGAAATCTGTAAATGTTGCAGCAGCTTGTAAAAAAACCCCAACAGATTCAACAAGCGGAGAGCACATGTCTACGCGGTAGTCACGTGATACCAACAAAATACATCGCTGACACGTGCTTAGTACTTGATGAATCTGGTTTTCTCCACCTTGCTGCGATACCGACAGGTTTCTAGCCGTTGTTCTCAGAGTAAATATGTTGAGAATTAAGTGTGCATTATATTTATGTACAAGTATTACTTGACTTTTAATTAATATTTTCGAATTCTATGTACAAAAGCTTTCGAAATGGTTTATAGTTGATATCACGTGACCATTGGACCTCTGATGTCATTGACATGTAGGTTGCGAGATTTGTGTAGTCATGTGACTCGGAATGCAAATGGCGAGTTCCAGGTCAAATTTCATCAACGTTATAGTTGCATCTCGTCTCTCAGCGGATTAAAGATATAATGAATGCTATACTCGCTATTTCTGAGTAAATAAATCATATTCCTATCGATTTCATGCAGGTATATGAAAGGTCGTTAAAGTTTGCCAGGCCAGTTAGTAAGCGGCTACCCTTTGCCGACACCAAATGGTGTCGACAAATTCCAACTTTTCGATAGGCAATGGAGTCTGACCCTACACCCCAACATAAATGTCCAAATATGAAAAATGGGGTGGCAAGGGTCAGAGGAAACTCGGACTACCAAGCAAGTGATACCCTGACTCTCACCGATATAAAATTAGAACAGTAAAAGTTGGTCCTAAGCCCAGACCATCCACTGCACAATGCGGCAAATACTTGCAACGACCCCATTCAACTAACATATATGATAAAACATATGAGGTCGTCGTAAGCCCAGACCACCAGGGCCAGTTGGAAAAGGCGGTAAGCATTGGAAGGTGGTTAACGTCCACACCCATAGACTTGCCCCACACGTTATCACGCATACAAAGTGGTCCTAACCGCAGCTGCTAAGCCGATACTACCAGGGCCAACTGCACAGGGCAGTAACCGATTAAGTATCGTACCAGCAGCAAGATAAAACCACAAAGGCAACTCGCCACTAACCCCACTCCTTAAAAAAATCTTTATTAACCCTCTCACTGCCTGCATTGTAATAGCCATAAGAACAGGGTTATTCCAAAGGTATTCTAAAGACATGACAGGACTGTACTGGGACGACAGTTTATCTTTCGCCCCCCCCCCCAAACCCCCCAACCCCCCACAGAAAACGTTTTACTCTGGATTAAGCGGGTCCCATCCTAGAAGGCAGCGCAACACTGTCATGGCACATTTTCCTCTATTTGCCTCGCCAAACATTTTCCACCATATGAATAATTAAATAGTGTGTTGTACGCATGGTGTTATCAGTCCTATGTATTCGGAAGACCGCAGACGAATTTCAAAATCAATCAGTCAGTCTTGCCAGTCATCGTCGATCCTGTGGACAGTAAAGAAGAAAGAGGAATGACAACCATCCAACATTGATAAATCGGGGAGTTGTAGGAGGCCATCAGCTATATAGACAGAGTTCAGCACCTCATGGATCGGATAGAGGAGGGGTGTTACCCCAGCAAACGTCACCTAAAGACACACACACACACACACACACACACCAACACACCCACCCACCCACCCACCCACACACACACACCCCTCTCAAAATAGACAAAATAGTCCAAAATTTGAATTATCCACAAACATTCAAGGTATGGTCCGTAGAACTGACCTCAAAGTTGCGAATGATTCACAACGTGAAATCATTAATTGGCAGATTTCTTCAAACTGACAACCTAGTCTGCAGAATGAAATGAAAGATGAAAATGAAATTGAAAATTATTTATTCAGGGAGAATAAATACTATAAAGCTGGTGGAAAAAATACAAAGTAACTTCACTTCCGTCCATATGCCTCTACTCGAAGTGAGTGACCAGCCCATTCAATGCCATTAAGTAGTTATTTACCGTTCACAACGCAACCGTCTCCTATCGTGGCGTATTGTTCCTTCATCAATTTCCTCCTCAACCAACTGCTATGAAGCTTCTCAATTTATCTCCAACGATCAAGCAGCTGGGTTGCGGGGGGGGGGGGTTGCGGTGGGTCTCGTATTTCAAAAATCCTTTTTTAAACTAAACCCTTCGCTTTAACAACCATTGCCTTCAGTAATTCTAAGGTTTTCAAGGTTTCGTTTTGAGAACTGGTTCCATTCCAACCTATCACAAATAATATGATCACAATAATAGCATTTTTTTCGCTTTACCAGGCTTAGTGTCGGGAACATAAAGTTCTGGCTTTCTGAACGTCTTGCGGCCTTGGGCCTGTCTATCTTAACTTTGTGACAGCTAGACTCCCACACAGACCAACAAGTTGTTATCCGCCTTTTATTGACAAGACTATTCATGTCAGAAAACAGCCTGAGAACTTGTTGGTATGTACTCCCACGGAGTTTATATTCTGTCAAGAACATGTGAAGTCAAGGTCAAGCGTGAGTTCTGAAGGAAATTTCGATCACGTTATGACATGTAACATGTTAGTTAACTCACCAACCAAATACCTACCTATTTACTATTTATGTATCACTCTTCTTTCTTTCTTCCTTAAGATAGCCTTGTCATCGCACAGAGCACCCATCACCCATCGTCGATCGGGACTGTCAGGCCCGGCCCTAGGATGTGCTGCGCCCAAGGGAGCATGCGGGGCCCAAGGCAGCAAGCGATGAGCGCAGGGCCCCAAACAAAAAAATTGCATTACGGAGAAGCTCGAGGCCCAAGGCGGTTGCCTCGTTCGCCTTGCCCTAGGGCCAGGCCTAGGGACTGTCACCGCTCTTCATCCCCTTTTCGTTTCACCAATTTCAAGGTTACGAGTGCACCTTCAACCTGTTCATAAAAAGTAAATCCGGGAAGTAAAATACCAGAATTCTTTAGTACTCTTAGGTGAAAAAAATACACCCACACATGGTCGATATGCTGATATTTGAGGACGATTAGTTCACCAGCTGAACTCAACGGCGTTCTGAAAAACTGTCATGGATAAATACCGACCCTCATAACGAAACACGTCACTTTAAACTTTGAACTCATACCTTATATTTAAAAAAGTGAATAACATAATAAATTTATTTCACATTTGCAAGTATTTCTTAATGATGACTTTTGACGTTTTAAAAGACTTTAAAAATTCACTCTTAGAGGTAAGCGGGTTATGCCAACAAAGACTTTTTACAACAAAATTACATGGTATGTTTCTCCATTATTAAGAAAGGGGGAGTACTGGTATGAAAAAAAAGGATCTGAGAAAATTTGTTTATTTGGGGGAGTTATGTATGTATGTATGTATGTATGTATGTATTTGTATATGTGCGTGCGTGCGTGCTTGCATGTATGTATGTATGTATTTGCATATGTGCGTGCGTGCTTGCATGCATGTATGTATTTTAATATGTATGTATGTACGAATGTATATACGTATGTACGTATATATGTATGTATGTATGTACGTATGTATGTATGTATGTATGTATGTATGTATGTAACCTATTAATATATTACAGGTCAGACTAATTCTATTCTTTATGGATTCTTACACTGACACGGTTTGAACTTAGGGATTGCCTTGTCAAAAGTGATGTATGGCATTTTAGTTTAATTAACTGAAAAGAAAACAAGAAGATGATCATCTGAAGCCCGACAATATCAGTGTCATGTTGGGCCCTTTTTGTCTATACCGTGTCTGTCAGCACCCGGTGATCCATTCTACGGAGTTTAGTTATCAGCTCAGATAATTAGAACCAGACTTTGTTCACACAAAAACAATGAAGAAACGGAGAATAAAAAGCTTTTCATTACACTTATTGACAGAAGCTAGCAATAATATGCATGCAGATTAAGTTTTACCTGTTATGTCATCTGGAGGAGGTACCTGAAAACCCCTACTGATTGAAAAGGTCTCTAGGATGGGGACCATAATAAATTCTAATTTATTGTATAGGGGTAAGTGTAGATTCAGGAGCAATCATTAGTTGCATTTCTAAATTTATCTTTTCATGCCCAGTAATTGTATACATGCATATGATTATTGGATGGAGATCTAGATAGTTTCCTAACTTACGACACAGGAGCCATTTCTCTCATGGGTGTAGATGAACCGAGAGAATACTGCTCGATGAATATCTGAATTCGTCTTTTTTGTCATTTAATATACAAAATATATCATTCCAAAACTATTTTAGTAGTGACGGCACTTTGTTGCACTGGGACGAATGCAGAGACCCAATGGGTGTCGGAGCTAATGTGTTGCACCAGTTTAGCTCAGGGGGTTTGGTTGGGGACCCTTAGCTCAGGTGGAAAGTATGTTCCATGTGTCGTGTGTGTGTGTGTGTGTGTGTGATATCTGAATTTTTAACGTAGCTTTAACAATTTTTCAGTCATATCGCTACGATGTCTGAAGTGTGGCAGTTTATAGTGATGTCTAGCACTGAAACATCATACCGTAGACATGTAGCATGATTTCGATGTCCAACCCAGTCACATTATCCTGACACCAGGCCGACCAGTCCTAACAATAACCTCTTAATGCTGAGCGCCTTGCTAGTACCATTTTTATAAGTCTTTGGTGTTGGTTCAGTCGGGGTTAGAACCCGCGACCACCCACATCCGAGACAGACGCTCTAACCACTAGGCCACCGGAGCGATCTGCTCCATGTGTCGTAAACGTTTATGTAACTCTTTCTGAGGAGATACCGTGACGGCCAGCCAGCAGAGGCGATCACAATGTTTCCTACGCTCTTGTTTAAATGAGTGTGGAGATAAAACGTATATATTTAACTTGTACGTATTAACTGTTTTGCTTTAGTAAAGGGCACTCCCAATGAAAGAAAATGAAACTTAAAACATGTTTTTAAATTTTATGAGTCATAGGTCAAATTCGGTCGTCCTAATTCATGATTTGGATCTATTGTTTGATTATCATGACGTTAGCAGTTATTTTCTTCGTGACATAGATGATGACTCAGATACTGGAATTCATAAAGAAACAAACGGAAGAAGTAGGCAAACCTCATTTTGTTAGTAAAACTACTATTCACCACAGAGACCGAAATATTTAATCTTCGAACATGAAAAGACAAAGCTCATGGCCGTATTTTTTTCTGCTTATTCATAAAATGTACCAACCACGAGTACTGTAGCGTATGTATGTATGTATGTATGTATGAATGTATGTACGTACGTACGTATGTATGTATGTATGTATGTATGTATGTATGTATGTATGTATGTATGTATGTATGTATGCCTATGTGTGGGTATGCATGTATGCATGCGTGCATGTATGCATGCATGCATGCATGTATATGCGTACGTATGTATGTATGTATGTGCGTGCGTACGTACGTATGTATGTATGTATGTTTAAATGGCATAATTTAAACCATCAAACTGTAAAGAAAACTTACTCTAAGAAACGTTCTGTTTGTTTCGCGCTCATTTATTTTATTCTTCCATTTTCTCATTTCCGTAACCTACATATTTGAATTTAGCCCCACATCTCTATTATTAGATCTCATCTGGAATAAAGTTGATCTATTCTGATCTGAATGAAATAAATGCGTGCCGGTATCGATCAGACTGGTTCTTGCTGACCAGGCAAAACTTGCCTGGGTTTTTCAGGCGTAAATTCAGTACGAACCTAAACTTATTCTACCCGAATTACTAACTTAAGACAATGACTAACGTTTCATTTTTAACTCGAGTCCCCATAACCACTTATACTTGAATGGACGAGGTTAATATCCTTAAAAGTGGAAAACATAATAATAACAAAAAAGTATTGCGTAGCAACTTTTTTGTCCCTTGCTTCTATCTAAAACATCTAATAGCAACAAATTAATGTATTGCCAATGTAATACATGCATCTAAAACACCTAATAGCAATAAATCAATGTAATGAACATGTTATATTTCATGCTTCGATCTAAAACACTTAATAGCAACACATTAATGCATTGCTAATGTAATACATGCATCTAAAACACCTAACAGCAAGACACCAATGTAATGAACATGTAATATTTCATGCTTCTTTCTAATACACTTAATAGCAACACATTAATGTATTGCCAATATAATACATGTGTCTAAAACATCTCATAGCAAGAAATCAATGTAAAGAACATATAATATTCATGCTTCTATCTATAACACTTAATAGCAACAAATTAATGTATTGCCAATGTAATATTTCCTTGTTTCTATCAAAGCAACTAATATGAACACAATAATGTATTGCCAATGTAATATTCCTTATTTCTCTCAAAGCAACTAATATCAACACAATAATGTATTGCCAATGTAATATTCCTTGTTTCTATCAAACAGCTAATAGCAACACAATAATGCATTGCCAGTGTAATATCCCTTGTGTTACGTATATTTAATTTGCATTGTTTGTTATTTTTTTTTATTCATTTTATGCTATGGTTAATTGTATTTTGCAACTGACCTTGTCTAAAATCAAGTTCATTTTCTACCTGACCTGAATCTTTGAGTTTGGTTTTGTAAACAACATGTTTATCTCAGTCTGAGTCCATAACTTTGGAAATTCCTTTTGAAATACCGGGTCTTCATGTTGGTTACCACGTTTTATATTATAGTTTTAGTATCAGACCTTCTAATTAAAACTAAGATTTTTTCTTGTAAACATTTGGAACCTTCCTGAATGAAATTTTCCATTAGGTAATAGTTTTGTTTTAGAAAATACCAATTGTGACATGAAGTCATGTAGAGGACTGTATAATCTTGTTTATCTAGAAATTATTCATTCGTGCTGTTGTATTATTATTGTGTCCAGTATTTCATTTGGGATGGAATTTATTATTTAATTCAAGTTATTCTTCTCTGGAAAAATAAAGTGCTCAAAGATGACATTTTTAGAAATAGAGACTTGGATTTATAGTGAAATTCAAATAAGGATATATTTTTGGATTGTAGTATTTTGATTCAACAAAAGAAATGGCACATCACTACGACATCAGAACTGTAATTATTAGGACCTGTGTTAGAAACTCTTGGATTATTTGGGATTTAATTCGCAATACCGTAGATTCTTTTTACATTTTTCACTTCGTATTCTAGGGAAAATTATTTTTTGAGTTTGACAAAACTTGTTGCTTCTCACTCTTATCTATTACTTAGTTTAAGACCATACAGTCGTAATACTTGATTGTATCTTAAACACCTAAAACAACATTGTATATTGATTTTTATTTTGTTTACGTGTATCTGAAACACCTAGTAGAAACACATGAATGTATTTCCAATGTACAATTCCTCGCGCTATATGTGGCTATATTTCTAGTGATATAACTTCCTTATTAAGTAACTCTATCGCATTCCTGAGTTCATAGACCAAGGAACAAATGAGTGGAAAAAGCCTCAAATAATATTATGGCTAATGGAATCATGGCAGTTAGCCAAAGAGCAACCGTGTGTTGTCGATCATTTTATTTATTTGTGTTGGAATAAAGATTTCCTAGCAACCCACCCCATTGTCTTTATAGTTGAAGATAAAGATACAATAACGTAGGAATAATTTGTGATTACTGTATCTCACTCTAAATTTTGTTTAATTGTTTTCCGAAATTAGCTTTCGGTTTTATTCTACTTGGTCAATAACCACTATTTAATTGACGTATCAATAAAGTCACGGAGCAAATAAGAAACATACGTCGATAGATAAACGGTTTTCCGTACTGACTTTTCTACATTTCAGATGTAAAGTTGCAATCGTCAGTTTAATGCTCCTTCACTATAAGCTTTCTAGTTCACTGGAGATAACATTTGTGAGAAATTAACCTATAAGATAAACTATACCACACAAGTTTGAAATTAACCTGTGTTTTTTCGATACATACGGGTTCCTTTATCAAAGGCAAACAGCTACAATAGACTGGGATTAGAATAACTCGGGGACATGCAGGTTCTTCTCTGCTTCACGAACTATTGTCATACCAATGGGGCATCCAAATCATGTTACCTTAAAAAACTTGATTTGTTCACCACATTATGTCTTTATTAATTTATTAACAACAATTGTACCAGTATCTTTACAATTGTAAAATACATGAAAATATACTTTTGTCATTTATTTTCACTTTGTGAGCTATTCAGAATGAACATTTGTGTTGAAACCATTAAGTTGATTGAAAATTATAGTAATGAATTTACCACTTTGTTCCTTTTTATATGTAATATAGGAACAATTGTGCTGTTGTATTCTACAGGCATTAAAAAGTGTAATTGTGTTACTTTTATTTGGTATTAATGGTGTTACTTTTATTGGTGCTAGTGGTGTTACTTTTACTGGAGTACTTGTACATCTTAGCTAGTTTATTCTATTATAAAAGTAAGAATTCAGATTTAGGATAATTTTGATACCATTTGATCTCATGTTGTAGATTTATTTTCAAACACAAATACGAATAGACAGATGAGATTTTACTTTATAGTAATGCAGTTTTCAGTCACATTCAAAATTTTATTTCAAAATAAGAATGAGAAATGAACATTACCCCGTTATCACCGCATCAAATTTCACCTTCCGAAATCTCGTCTATAAATAATAAAGAACTTAGCAACAGAAAAAAAACTCATTGTCTTAAAGTGTAATTGAAGTTATGAAAGGGATGAAAAGTTTTGCAGACGCATGCGTCTTAATCAAGTGGCCAGGCAATTATGAATGACTTAAATATGGAAACTTAATTCAAGGAAGTATATAGCCACTGTATTTTAGGATTTGCTGTGGAAAGAAATCATATAAATGTAATTTTGGATGTGTTATTTGGTCGATAATTAAGATTTTATATGCTTTTATTAAAACCTAGTGTTTCCACATGGCAGGAGTGGTTGAGATAGTAGTAGCAGTAGCAGTAGTAGTAGTAGTTATAAAATACAGTAAAGTGTTGAAGGCCATGGGAGCGACTATCAGTCATCTATTTTGTGACATTATACGTGCGTACGACATGTTCGCAGTAAATTACAGTTCGGTATCAATGATGATGATGACGATGACGTCTTTTCACCACCTTCCATTGTAATGTCAATACTTTCATATCTTTGGTTCTTGTAGTTGAAATTATATCGGGAGCGAAATATAACGTACCGCTCCAGATGACGACCTCCATACAGTAACGTGATAATCAGGCTATAACTTTAGCTTGTATCCCTATTTCTCAGTCTTATTGATAGATAATAGTTACTGTACTAGTCGCGTTGTTATTTGAGTTTCTGTTCGTGTACTTTATTATCCCTTGAAGAAAACAGCAGCTAAAGTCAAAACGCAATGAAACTATGTTTATTTTTCAACTCCGTTTGCAACACCTTGTATGCAAGGTTTTGCAAACGGGGTTCAGAAATCAAAATGGCTTTAAGCGCACCAGACACTGTTGACACCTTATCTGAAAAAACCTAACCTAAGTTTATAACAGTGTCAAAGTTTTATATTCATACTGTAGACATGTATTCAATTTGAAAAATGAAAATAAAATATGCAACAATATATTAAATACTCAGCAGTCGTCTGAATTTTGTGAATTCTTCACGGCGTCAGAAACGAACTTTGGCTTCGGATCCGATATTAGGGTATTTTTTTCGTGTACAATCATTTTTTGTACTTGTTTTCAGTCACTGATAATGGTGGGGAAAATATCACAAACTTTGTGTGACACGAGGCCTACTCTTATTTATCTTTTCCTAATATACGTATGTGAATAAGGGGGGCGGGAGGACTGATGAAATGTTCTTTTTATTAGCGCAATTGATAATCTTTGGCAGTGGAACATGTATTATTTTAAATTCTGTCTTATAAAAATCACCCGAATTAGTTATTTAGGAACTGATCAAGAAAGACAACTTATTATGCAATTGTTGCCAATAAATCAAATAGTTGTGTCCCTTGAACTATATATATATATATATATATATATATATATATATATATATATATATATATATATATATATATATATATATATATATATATAGATATATAAGACACGCTTGACGTACTCACGGAAATTTATGAAATTGTGAGTTTTTCATTCTTGGAAAGTATGTTATTTGAACAGAAATATACTCACTCGATGATCACAAACATTAATGAAATGGGATGTGTTATAGGGAGAAAAATATTCTCATCCATCGACCACACACATTTGTATGAGTAAATGCGTGGTATGTGAAAAGAGAATTGATCCGTTCAAGGACCACACACACACATTAATAGGAAAGATGTCATATATGGTGAAAAAGCGTAACTATTGATCGTTCCAACAAAGATGTTTCTCACATTCCCTATTTGCGTGTGATCTTGTTTTCTTGTGTAGAACATAATAGGTGACCTTTATGACGCGTGGGTTTTTATGACCTGTTGCGAGCATACAGCACACAAAGTAGCAAAATCTTCCAGATTTGGATCATCACTTCTTAAGTTGTAGTCAAGATAAACATTAACTGCAAACAACATTTACGTGCAAAGAACTTGAAGTTTAAGTATACCACATCAAGTCGTTTCTACATTTACGACTTCTTTAGTTCAATTTTGCGTCCAAAAAGTCCTTGTTGAAATTGTTATTTTTTTAAAACAATAATACTCTCATAATTATTTATGATGGGTAAATCAATACTAGATCATTATTTTTGTCTAGTTTGGTATGTCTCCATTAATCTACTGGATAAGAGTGGACTTTATTTTACCTGTTTACATTTGTATCATTACGAAAGCTATCCAGAGTACACGAATCGCATGCTGTGTATTGCCATTACCTTAGCCGTTTTCACCAGTCGTCTTTGAAATGTATCATGTGTTTAGACGTCGTTTAAAGCTTACACTGAATATTTCAGTATTATTTTAAGCTCTCTGTCATAAGGTAATGACATTTTCAATATTTATTTTGCTGTTTGAAAGTTTCTTCAGGACTCACTGTTACGGCTGGTGGTGGTTATCTCGAGGATGATCGACCTCGGCGTTACTGCCCGGATGAAGTGGATAATAAAATATGAAATTAATGGATTGAATAAAATATAGAACTGAGCAGAGATAAAGAATAGAACAACACGAGCCCCCGTATATAAAATATTAGGCTGATAAATCAGCCCCACACTTATTATGATAATGACTGGCGTTTTATGGGATGATATCGCATATTCACTAAGACCTGCAAAATCTGTAGCCACTCCAATCTGCACAAATCGGTGAATATTTTATACACTTACTGTCATTTCTCGTGGCTGTTAAGCTAACGTCGGCTGAAGGGTTCTTTTGGCGATATGAACAATCTATTTCCGTATCAAATACAATGTTTGGAGGCTTGTAAATCCGCGTGGAATAACACAACCTACTGTCCTGAGGCCATTTTGAATTTCGCGCTAGATATGGCTGTTACCGAATATCGGTAAGTGTCTAAACTGTAAGCAGGTGTGTTCCGGAAAGATCTGCATGCAGCAAAATTGCACATTTTAATAAACAGGTGACATCAGACCAACATATCGTATTCAGTATCAACACAGATTTGTGGGTTTGATTTGCCGGAATAATAAAATATGATAATTTAATCAATTAGATAAATCAAGTGAAATTGTACAAAAACACTTGAAGATTGCACTTCTACTAGAAAATAATTACCAAAAGTTATTTATAAAATGCAATTAGCAGTTCTGTTTACACACATACGACACATTTCATCATGAAATCGAGTGAGAGTTTTCCAACTCAATTGTCCAGCATGACTGCATAACCTGACTCCAGGTTCAACACTGGTAGTAGGCTGGGTCGACTTGTCCCTGTGGCTCTATTGTGCTGCAGCCTACAAAGACTTCTTACTTTCCTCCAGCTTCTTTAACAACAATATAGATCGTTGCACTTCTACGTCTCCCGCTGTGTTGTTGTTTAGAGTTATCCTATTGTTCAAATAGATAAATGGGCAACCTAAATAGTTTGTTAGGTTCTCACTGCTTAGATATAAACATTATCTCCTCTCTCGTTATGTCGGATATCAGCATATCGTGATTCAGACAGACGGTAACTGCAAATATGGTTTTCAGATCGCTGCCTGACATTTCATGTTAAATAAATTCTAGCTCAGTACTTTGGTTTTAAATATAGTACAGGAAGATTAATGTATTTCTCTACCAGTGCTATTTAGCGTCACTAACCGATCTATAGCATAGTCTAGTCACTTAATAAGCAATTAAGCCAGTGCCGTGTGGACTATTATTAACTATCTAAACTAAATGTCGGCCCGCAGACACTCTAATGCTACTACAACAGATTCTTGGTTAAAAGAACTCACATCTTAATTATACCAATGAATTAATAAAATTCACTTCTTGTCTTAACTAAAATATGTGCTGACAATTCATTGGCATAACATTTTACCAACCTAAGGATGCTATCAATTCCCAGCATGCATGATTCGTATGAGATATAAACGAACATATTCAAACAATTATCTCAAGACTTCTACGAAGAAAATAATGTAGGAAATTATTAGAATACAGGAGTCATAAAACAGTTAAGACAAATGAATTGAAGCAATTTTTCTTCTGACTCCTATCAGGGAAAAGTGTTTGAAGTTCTAAAATAAATAAATTGAAACAATTATTTTCAGACTCATCTCAAAGAAATTTTGTAAGAAACTAAACTACTGTACAATGCTCTTTATCCCTTTTTCAGAATTGTCTCTTTACCTTTTATATAATCGTCTCTAAAGACTTCCAATTACATGTCCCTACGTCGTTACGAGGGAGTACGCTCTGCCCGCCCCCCAACAAAGACCTTCGCCTCACGCAAAATTAGACTGACTAATTGTACGACGTAAGACATTTATAAAACACGAAACTTCGCATGGAAACATACCTTTTTGGTTAACTTAGCCGATCAGGATCTTAGGTTAATTAACTGCCAAAATAAACACACGCTTATTGAGGTTTGGAAAATTCCGCATATTTCGGGCTTCCCTTATAAACCGATCTCTGCAAAGTTTAAACTTATGGCAAATTGTTTATGCAAGTACAAGCGCTGTTTCTGCAATATTTCAACCCTTGGCATTTTTGATAATCACCCTAAGCGTAACACGATTGGCTCAAAAGTTACTATATAATATAAAAATGATTCCAGTACATACAAATTCGATTTAGAAAAAAAAAATAATAAACGGTCTACTAAATGAAGTATTTCAGTTGCTAATATTATGTTATAACTTTTGAGCCAATCATTTTACGCCCCTGTGTTGTTCACATCTTACAGGAGCTCGTCAGTCAGGAGGAATTTAAGAACAGTGTTTTTTAAATTCGAACCGAGTGGACTTTAACTGATAAATGTACAATTTTTCCATGGAATAGGATTTCTACAGTTGATTCGAGTGAATGGTAAACAAAAATGTACCATTATATCTACCACTGTACTCAGATTAACGAAGGAATATGTCGTAGAGTCGCATTCCTCTCAGGAAGTACCACAAGTTATTTGGTGAGCATAACTTTGTCCCGGCAGGCAAAATTCGGGCAATTCTTACGTTTCGAAGCAAGTAACTTCAGTTTGGAGCAACGCAGAAAAGTCAGCGACAGCTTGACGAATAGAAAAATATATCAGAATTAAAACAAGCCACAGATTATGGCCGAGCGCCTACATGAGGGGGGAAACATAGGTCAGAGATCGAGGTTCAGGTAAGGAACAACATGTTTGGAAGTTACTTACCTTGTCTCTTTTATAGTATGATAGACAGGATCCAGTGTCTGATCTTGTCATAGGAGTACTCTGAGTTAATTTTGTTACTCGATATGATTTTTTTCTTTCAGGTTATTGCTATTTTCAGCATTAAGCTTGCGTCGGCCACCTGTGGCGGACCTCTGCAGAAAATTTAACAAAGCGCTGTGGAAAAATATGTGTACGAAGCTTTCTGGGATTATCAGCGCAAGGTATAGTCCGAAAATTATCCCCAACCCTGTACTGATACTGGTTGATGGTTTGACCGTCAATCAGTGTCAGTAGATGGTTTGGAGCTGATTTATCGGACTGCTGGAGGTAGTACAACAGAAAAATATGAATTAAAGATAAAAATTTATAACGTATTTTAAAATGTTTGAAAAATCAATATAGATGGCTCTTCAGTGGGAGGAAGCTAAGGGGAACGACAATGTGTAAAATATTAAGGTTGGGAACATACGGCTCGTTTTGTTGCGGTGGTTGTCCAATTCCGTGTAGCAAATGGGTGATCGATATAAAAGCTAAAATGAGTTAAAAGGGGCACTTAAGGGAAAATGGGACATTAACTTTAGGCCATAGGATTACAGTGGGGACAAGGGGAAATCATATCTTACATCGGTCTATAGGATAACGCGGGGGACACTTTTGAGGAGGAACATGGGAACGGTATTACAGGGACAAAAGTTTTATGGTAGCAGAAGTGTTTATAGGTACAAGGGAAAATGTAATGTTAAAGTGTTGAAAGGAAAAAGAGTTGACGGTTCAAAGGGACAAGGGAAAATGTAATGTTAAAATGGTGAAGAGAAAATGGTCGAAAGTTTATAGGGACAAAGAAAAGGCAATGCAAAAAATTTTCATATACAGTCCAGCATTCACCTCTACTATCCAAAATCCGTGTGTAGTGACCAATAACTCCTCATCGAACATCCAACACCCTACGCTATACCGACAAAATGCCATGTGTAATAACCAATACCACGTCAAACACTCTCCAAAGTCTAAACTATACTATCCAAACGCCATGTGTAGTGACCAATACTGCGTTATGTACTATCCAATACAGTTCATATCCTATCCAACACTACATGTGTAGTGACCGATATCTCGTCTTCTGCAATCAATACGCCACATATACTATCCAACACGTTGTGTGTAGTGACCAAGATGCCGTCATCTACTATTCAACACAATGCACTTTTGTTATCAACACGCCTTGTGTTGTCGCACCATATCCACGACCACGGGCGATGTCAAATCAACATCATGTCCAGATTGAATGAATGATGTACGACGACAAATTCCTGTCACAAGCCGATACTGAAATTTCAAGACCTCCATTTAACGACGCAGGTAATGTATTTACGACGTGGCATATTGAACAGCCAGATACACAACGACATCCGATCAGAATTTTACTGTGTCACATAGTAGGAGGACATAACTTCATTTTACGATGGTCGAATTTAAAATGTACCTGCGCAAAGAATTATATCTTTGTTGAAACTCAGTAAACATATTTTATCAGGATTAAATTTATTGTTTAGGACAAACTTGAGCCTGTACGATAGCAAATTCATCGAGTTCAATACGTTATTGTGCCATCTAATTTAGTCCCGCCTGTAAAATTAAAATGGATTGACCGTGTTTGTTTTCAAAAATACATATCCTGTTACCGCAGTTGTGTGCGGGATCTACACGAAGAACGAACCTGACCAGGACAACCTAGCTCCGATGAGAGTTGGAAATCTAAACTGTGCAGCCGATCGCGTCCTTGACTATTTTCACAGCTCTGTTCGCGGACTTAACATAGCTCCGACGACAAAAGATTTTAGTGCAGGAAGATAATGTCAGCGAACGTGGCGCAACTCTCAACGACGTCGTTGCTCTTGAACGGTCCAAAAAGGCAAATCGTTATCTAAACGATACCGATGAAATGTTATACAATTCAAATATCGAAATCGATATCTACAACAGTGATATTTACTACGCTATCAAGAACGTTACCGCGAACAATCCAAAGTCAGTCTGGCTGCATGAGCGTGATTTTCAACAGTTTGTATTTACTTGAGGACGATGCTTGAGACCAGAACGTGTACACGATGAATTACTTTTTGTCGCACGTAAGTATTTACTATTGATGAAGAACAATGCAACATTATCGCTAGCAAATCTTTTACAACGTTCAAAAAGATGTTTGGCTTCCAAAACCATCAAAAGATGTGTAATGTTTGTGTGCGTATAATTTGATGATTAATCACAGACCCAGTCGAATTGGATTCTCTCATCAAAGATTGTGCACAAAATAGCATATTTTGTTTCCAGGACTCGAATACGTGACGTTCTCACCATGCTCATTTTAAATCATCCATGCTTGGATATATCAGTACTGATTTACTATAATATGATAAATGGATTAACCAACGAAGCCGTCAGCGTTGCAACAGATTCATTTTATATTGAACGAATAAACCTTGCACGGTTAAAGAGCATACATGTGTTTTCCATGTTGATCAGGTAATGTTGTTTTCTTATAAAGAACCTTATACACGTGAAGACAAAATAATCTCAACTCCTAATACTCAATTCAGTCACTGAAGAATTAAACCAGGCCGCCTATGCACGAAACTCCCCAAGTCCACACTCGCGCTCAAATCTGATGAACTCTGACACGTCCACGAGGAATTTATACTCGATGATGTTTCGTCAACGTCGACACTGCTCAAAAAAACATTCTTTATCAGGATCCACCCGTACAAGTTTTGGCCATATGAGTGGTCCGTTCTTGAAGATGTGTTTAAACGCGTTGAATCTTTGAACGTCAACGATTCGGCTTGTTATATCGACTTGTTACATTCACGACTGTCAACGCTTATTTGTATGTATATTGAGCACGACCGACGAATAAATAATCATATGATAAAAACAAAATATCAAACTGGTGAACTTCAACGGGCGTTTATTTATTAAAAATTCCTCGTGGAACTATTTTTGATGCCGGTAGATAAATGTAACACAACTTTTGCTCTGCCAGCCATGTGCGAGCTGCTTCTCAATCAGCCAGTGCTGCTTTTGATAATTTGCCAACACCTTTCAGATAACCACGCGGACTGTAATAAACAGTCGATAATTTAGAATCCGTTTTGATTTCCTAGCAAATTACTTCTCCCATAATGATTTGCAATCACTTCGTCAACGAATCACCGCCAACTGCAATCTTAGTTTTAATTGTAATGCTGACGATCCATGTGGCGATTTGTTCTCGTACGCCAGGACCTACAATCGTGTTAAATTCGCGAATGAACTTTACGACAGCCATATGTCTATTTTGGGGTGATTTATGTGCAAGGTCATGCAGGTAACAGGCCCGATTAACTTGATTTATTAGATTTTTACCAGGTTCCCGTAGGTTATGCTCGCCTACACGAATATCCAGTTGTGTTCCAGGTTCGCAGTAACTATATCCTGGAATGTGTTTTTTCGCCTGGGTATTCGCGCCAGGAATTTCTGGAAGTTTACCTAGCGCGGATGTTATGTCACCGCTAATTTTTGTTTCTGTACAAACTTGTATTTGGTTGCTCCACAGCGTGTACGTGCTCCTATGACGACAGATTACCATTTGATGTGTTTTCATACGACATCGAACACAATATGAACTCACATTTATTTTACAACGATGACTACAAATGAACCTCTTCCCGTGATAGATTATCCAGTACGTATAACACCACAGCGCCAAAAATATCATACAGCATTCCCAAATTGTTTCAGACCGATTATCATAGGTCCATCGTGGTCATGAAAATCTCGGTACTGTTGAATCTTATTATGCGCTGGCTCAACTCGGATCAATTATATTTAATAGCACCATCCACGATGACGAAGCATGTTACGAAGTGCTTTGTGATGTTGCACTCGAGCTATCAGAGCTCCCTGTGAACTTTATCAGTGATATCAACTATGTGCCATCGACAGATGATTTAGACACATCCGTGAACAATCGTGTCGTTTACGACAATCTAATGTTTGATAGGCAATCTAATCCTGCCTAAATATATCCTAGCAGACGACACGAAAAATAAAACACATTGATGGATTTACGTTACCCAATTATATCTACAAAAATTCCCAAAGTTTATCAGAGACAACGCAGATATATTAATGGTGTTTAACGGCACTGACTCGCACGGGTTAAGAAATATTTTGCTATACTTTGTACTCCAGCTTTTTTTCACAAGCACAGAAAAAGCCCCACATGGACTTATCATAATATCGCTAAGTGCTCGTTGTAGTCGTTACCCTGTTGGATTAGATCAAATTTGGCAATAAATTCATTCGAGATTCAGCATTGAATCAGAGTTAAATATCTGACATTTTTATAATGGCTACTAAAACTTCTGATCTGCGAGCAAAACAATGACTTAAACGATATCCAAGATTACTTTGAAGCACACAATGAAGTCAACGTTCATTTAACGACAAGAAGATCTACTCTTGAAGATCTCTCTGCAGGGTTCAAACATTTGCTTTGCTGATTTAACCAACAAAGGAAATTACATGTGCAAAAGCAACGACATAAAGAAACAATTGAGACACTATTATGTTAAGTTCAAGAAGCAAACAAAAAAATAAACAACAAGAATTTGATTAATTTTTAAATTGCATGCGGCAAAAACAGAATCCAGGCATCCCAATGGCAACTCCATTTTAACAAACACCGGCCTCGATGAAGAACATATCAACAAAGCAACAACGGTAATGGAATTTTCCTACAATTGACCAGTGAAATTTGTGTAGATCCAGGTACGCTCGTTAAGAGACATCAATTAGATAGCTTCGCGCTGAAATTAATTCTCCCGATGTAATGAACGAAGCAATAGAAATTTGTCAACGATTACTTGTCGACTACATCATGGATAAAAAGAGATATCGGCGGTTGTTGAATAAATTAATCGATCTTGTTTTCTTTAGTGATTAATGGACATGACACTGTTGAGAGAAATTAACGCTGTAATGCAACAATTACCAATTAATACAACACCAAATACCATCATGATGGTGGCAGCTATTAGAACCGAGCCAGAACTGAAAGTTAATTTTCCTAATTCGATACTAGAGCCATTGGGTAGAAGTCTTGAAATTGCTCTGGCGTCGCTACAGTTGGCCACATATTCATTAGAAGTCGTTTGGTTTTCTCGTCGCGAATAAGTCTTTTAGGTTCTCGCATGACTGTGAAAAACGTACCAAGTAGTTAGCGTACCAACTGGCGATTATGAAATAGAAGCTCTCAAGGATGATATCCAATGGTCAATCAAGGCGGTTACCGGCAAAGAATCTAAAATCGCGATTAAAGTTCACGAACCAACGTTAAGTGCTGCCGATAAAACAGCTATTGAAGGATATTTCGTAGATCGTAATTATTCTAATATCAGAACCTTACCGGGATGGCCTGAAAATCAGAGCCTGATTCCAGAACAGTACATTAGCTACTGCTCCGGTGATTGAATCACCATCGAAGGTTTTCATTATGTTGTCGGAATAGTTAATATTACTTCAATGATCGCTGAAAATTTAACTTGTAACGCGTTCAGTGGCAGTTATGCATCGTTGTACGGCAAATCTGCAATGCAAGGGCATATTTTTGTACAGTTTTTATCCAGCTGTTTACCTGGGTGATCTTATCGCGATAGCGCTAACAAATCCGGTTCATTTACCTTGTAATAGTGCACAAATTTCCAGGTTAAGGTTTTCTCTAACGAATAAAGGATATTTACTTGATTTGCGGTGAGAAACTCTCACGTCAGGATTGTACTGACGTTGACCAGGTGTTAGAACGATGTGCTAGCCCTTTGCCTTTGTTGACAAATCTATGGTCTAATTTTTACTTGCTTGAGTTGGCAGAAGTTAGGGAATATAAATTTGGATCATAAACTTAGATAAGTAATCTGGAGAAGACACTCATTGCTTTTCATATTGCATTGGTTTTCGTGCGTTAATTTATTTTGATTCATATGGATTAACACCAGCACACGAATTTGTAAACTATATCAGCACAATTTAACAATCGACCCCCAAGAGGCAATCTGTAGCAGTGATCAAAATCACATACACTGGGGTTTTTTTTCATCATTAGAAACATATTAGCATTTTGACGTCCCCATATGTGGATTATAAGCTCTAGGTGGTTACTAGCGTTTAGCGATTAAAAAAAAAAAATTATCATTACTGGCTAGTTCACTGTTAAAAAAATACGTTAAACAAATATTGATCATGCCTGTAAATATTTTATGGGCGATCAAGAAAAACTCTCCCAGGTGTCAGTGCCGTCAAAGATTTGTCGAAATGTGCCACCAAGGATGACTTGGCTGAGTTACTGGGCCGTGTCAGCATTGACGCGGATGAACTCGTATTTCACATTCGCGCCGTTAAATTGATGTCGTCGAACGTAAGCATTGATGATGTGCTCGTTAAATTTAAAACCAAAACCGTCTAGAACTTTGTAACAACCAATAGTGGGGCAATCACAAATTCTGGTGTGTCCATGGCGTTCATGAAGGATTACGCATATACAAGCTTTGGAGAACGAGTAAAATCAACTAGCGACATGACCGGCTATCTCGCGCTGACCGGAAATGTCATCATGGTATTTAAAGATTCAGTGCCCCCCAGACACGCCACGACAACAAAAATATTTCAGTGATAGAATAATAAACTCCTATATGCTTGGGGGCGATCATCACTAAGTTGTCTGTGATAGGATTTTCCAAAACATATAAGTAATTAAAGTCATGCACAACAAAATAATGTTCAGAGGATTTTTTTATGGACAAGCACGGGTACACGATGCAGTAGTGTCTTGTTATTATATATCTGAGCCTGCAACAGTATTTCAAATTCCATTGGAAGTGGCAATATTGTTGTCGTTTCATGGTCTGGAGTTTAAATATAATTTTTTAACGCGGAATGGGCAACAGCTAAGACACGAAATAAATATCCATATAATTTTATATATCGTTCGCAATCCACCAGTGACGATAAAAATGAAATATTTTTCATTTAGCATACTTGTAAAATTATCGACAAGATATAATATTAAAACTGAAGGGATCTATTCTTGCATCGAGTTACACCTTTACATGGTTGTGATATGTATTTGATAACACAGGTGTATTATATTACAATGACTAGCTATGAAACAGTCCTTGACGATAAAGTTGTTTTACATAGTACCTGACGATAGAGTATTTGGCGTAGTACCTGACGCTGATGAAGTTCCTGGCGACAGTGTATTTGTCGTAGTACCTGACGCTGATAAAGTCCCTGACGATAAAGTTGTTGGCGTAGTACCTGACGCTGATAAAGTCCCTGACGATAAAGTTGTTGGCGTAGTACCTGACGCTGATAAAGTCCCTGACGATAAAGTTGTTCGCGTAGTACCTGACGTTGATTAAGTCCCTGACGATAAAGTTGTTCGCGTAGTACCTGACAATGACGCAGTCCCTGACGATAAAGTTGTTGGCGTAGTACCTGACAATGATGCAGTTCCTGACAATAAAGTTGTTGGTGTAGTACCTGACGTTGATGAAATTCCTGACGATAAAGTTGTTGGCATAGTACCTGACGTTGATGAAGTCCCTAACGATAAAGTTGTTGGCATAGTACCTGACGTTAATGAAGTCCCTGACGATAAAGTTGTTGGCGTAGTACCTGACAATAATAAAATCGCTGGCGATAAAGTCTTGAATCAGCTGTGAAGACAAGCCGACATAAACAAATATTTCTCACCGATTTTTGGATGCATAGCTACGCCAAAGTGGAAATAATGCACAGTCTTTTACGATCCAACAACTTTCTTAAACGGAATGATCTTTAAGTGCCAGAATCAACTCTTGGTTAAATATGAGCTTACGCAAGCTAAACCCAGTGAACCTGAAGCAAAAATTACCAAGTTAAATAACGAGTAAAAAGAAAACAACATAGAAAAGTTTAATAAGTTTCGTAATAATTTCCGTAAAGATATTAATACGACCGATACATGGAAAGATAAATTTATTTAGGATCAACACTGACGTGACTTCCAGCAAGATTCTGCGTGTCGTAGATGTTTTAGAAACAGAATATTTAATATCAACTTTGTCAATTTTTGGTGAAGTTTAGAAAATTAAGCAAACAAGTTTAAATTGCTTGTTCAGGTGGCAGTTGATCAAATATTTATACCTATTTCTAGTTACAAATTATTAGAATGTACAGCTTCTACTATGTATTATGATCAAAATATATGGTATATAATGACCAAGATGGACAAAACACCTAAATCGATATCATTTTCTGCCGTCAGTAGGAACACTTCCAGGATGGGAGCTTCACTAGAGAGTAGGGCACAAGTACTTTTCATCCAGAACCTTTTGGCACTAAATATCTCTCTCTCTCTCTCTCCCTCTCTCTCTCTCTCTCTCTCTCTCTCTCTCTCTCTCTCTCTCTCTCTCTCTTTTAGTTTGTCATGCTGATTTTAATTGCAAACTGGGTGAGCTTGAGGCATTATATGGCCTGGTTATTGACTATCTCATCTTTAATCCTGCATCGCATTCTGTTTAATGGTGATAAATTTTGATTCCGTGCACTGGCTTAACCTTCCTTGTCCATGAGTACCCGGTCCTTTCGTACCTTCAAGCTTGTCGTTTTGTGTCACCCATGAACTGCTGGTGTTTAGCATTTACTTCTCCATTCTCCTGTTCTTTTGTTACACATTCTCTGTTGCCAACCCTTGTTAGGTTGACTGTCTTCAAGAAGGCCTTCTTCATGAACCAAGGCTATGAATTCTTAATCACTTTGTCTGGCATATTAGGTCAGGTTCCTTTTCCTGTATCTATACACTTTTCTACGATTGCCAATCCTATTATTATTATTATTATTATTATTATTATAAAATATATTATTTTATTCTGAGTAGTTACTACACAGAGAAACATACGCAATACGCTAATAACATCAAAAGCTTAAATGTCGTTATACGGTTTGGCAAACAAAATTTTGATCAAATGATTGTGGAATAAGAGTGGACTATTCTTTGAGGTCAGTCGACAAGGTCAAATAATTGTGGAAAAACAGGAGCTTATTTCATTAGGCCAATTGACAATGAAAAATGATCGAAGAATAGCAAGGGACTATGTCATGAAATCGATCTACAAAGCCACATGATTAGGGGCTATGGAGCTATTTCGCGAGATCAATCGACAAGGCCAAAATGATCGTGAAATAACAGCGGAATAGTTGGCGAAGTCAATTAAAAAGACCAAAACGTTTGAGAAAATAACACTGGACTTTCGCAGAATCAGTCGACACTGCCAAAACGATCGTGAATGAACAGGGGACTCTTGTGTGAGATCCATCAAAACACAAGGCCAAATGTTTTGTAGAAAACGGCGGACTATTTATTAAAATTAATCGACATTGGATAAAAACGTCTGTTTTAAATCTAAACTATTTAGCAAAGACTTCCACAAACTTAGTCATTCCATTAAATTCGTTCTTTTCATATAAATAGATATCATTTATAACTTCATATTTGAAAATCTGAGTAGTTCTAAAACTTTATTTTCAATCGGTCTCCGTTTTCCATCTTTATGGCCTATAACAAATTTAAAGAGCGTGTGCAATTATCATTCTGGTCTATGTCTTCATCAGTTTTCTGTACATCCTTTCGTCTTAATAAACGTTCTATTTATGTCACTTTCTTATACACTGTTGCTAGTAGGGTCATACATTTCATTATTTTAGTTGTACTTAGTGTAGTACCCTTTATCAAATGAGATTACTGCGACTTATTTCACACATCAGTGACCTAAGGATAGGTATTTCCGTCGTTACATAATTGCGATGATAAATCGTATCCCAAAGTAATCTCTTTATTTACTGTTTTCTTCTTAGTTTTATTTTCTTCTTCTTGTCAACCATAATTCGTCTTGAGTAGAAATATTTGCCTTTAAGTTTGTGAATTCGGTAATCGTTTGTGAATTCGATAATCGTTGGTGAATTCGATAATCGTTTGCAACTTTCTAACTAGGTATACTTGGGCCTCGCAGATCCACGAACAAAGTGATTGCTACATACATCCTGCTTCTTGAAGAATGGTTTTTAAAAAAATAAATAAATGGAAAATGGCAGCTAAATCCACTGAAATCACCGGCATGGCACTCGGTTATACTTAATAGGATTACCCCCAAGGCTTTTCTACCGTTTTCTCGATCTGATCGATTGAGTTAAATATAATCATGGGTCGGGCAATCTTGCCAATGACATTCTGCATAACAGCAATGCGAACTAAATAGTGCATTCATTTTCCATGCATCCACCTTCCTGGTTCATTAACCTCATATATAAGGGCACATTACTCATCCAGGTTTGCAGCATTTTTGTCGAGTCTTATAATCTAGGCAAAGTATGACTAATTTAATACTAATTTATGAATGCGTTTACGTGGCTACCAGAGACCTTTCCTAATCTAGTTCAAATAAATCAATGGATTTACTTGGTTACCAGGAGACCTTTCTTCATATAGTTCTAAGTTATGAATGGTTTTACGTGGTTACCAGGAGACCTTTCCTAATATAGTTCTAATTTATAAATGGGTTTACGTGGTTACCAGGAAACCTTTCCTAATCTAGTTCTAATTTATAAATGGGTTTACGTGGTTACCAGAAGACCTTTCCTAATCTAGTTCTAATATAAGAATGGGTTTACGTGGTTACCAGAAGACCTTTCCCAACAAAATTCTAATAAATGAATGGGTTCAAGTGGTTACCAGAACACCTTTCCAAGTTCTAATATATGAATGGGTTTACGTGGCTTCCAGAAGACCTTTCTTAATCTAGTTCTAATTTATGAATGGACATACGTAGCTATCAGAAGACATTTCTTCATCTAGTTCGTCCGACCCGTCTGTGTGGCAAGAGCTTCTAAATATGTCCAAATAAAATACAAAGGCAAATCTATTTTCAGTCAGTGACTGGGCTATCTAAGGTAATGACCCTGTTTTCTAGGTTCCTATCTTGCCTGGCAACAGGCTTATATTCTTACAAATTCTTTTGAGATATATCAATCAGAAATTTAAATTACTGTGAAAAAAGGGAAAAAATTCCCCTAACAAATAACAGAATCACAGATCCCGTTCCCAAGAACAAAATCTATAATATCCTTCAACGATCATCGTTGGGATATCATAAATGCCAAGCCAAATAAGTCAACATGAAAAGTATGAATTGTCTTGCTAAAGTGGAGGATGGGTGAGGAAGAAATACAGATATACCAATAAAATATGAATTCACTCAGTATTTCATATCAGTCGTTTGTTCCCTATACATTTGCGTGTGTATATATGTTTGCATATTCTGTTTTGTGTGCACGAGCGATGGAGAGGACGAGAGAGAGAGAGAGAGAGAGAGAGAGGAGCATTTATCTCTTCCGGAACTGTATTTGGTTTCTATAGCCACTTGACTCGGTGAATATGAAAGAAAATAATATCGGCACTATTTACTGTAAAACATTTTATTGTCTGATGATTGTTTATACAGAATGACTCTCTCTCTCTCTCTCTCTCTCTCTCTCTCTCTCTCTCAAATGAAACAGCAAATAAACCGAAAAGCAGTCTTCCCAGACAAACTGATGATTCAGGAGTACGTCTTAAATAAACAGTAGTCTGAACTGCACATCAATACAATACAAAGTCCTGTAGACATTTGACATTGTGTGTACCCTTACACTAATGAATGAAATGAGAAACATTTAATGCATGTATACTGTGCTGTTTTATCCATGATGAAATGTACGTAGTAACACAAATGACTTGTTCAGATGAAGATATGAGACTTAATGTCTTCATTAATCCGTTAATCTTAGCATTACATGCTAATACATCTTCGCTATCCAATATTCCGATAACCGTATATACACCTTGGCGGATCGAAGAGCTATATTGGTGCTTTGTCCTAGCGACATCTATTGGATTTCATTAGTTGCCTCCCTTAGTGTGTAATGTCATCTAACCAATAGCGTGATGCATTGTACATTGACCTAAAACGGTGGCGGGGCAATTGATCCAAAAAAGGATACTTTGTAAGTTTAACATCGAAAGTATGATTATGTACCAGAGGGAAGCAAATACAGGCGTATTTGAGTGAAAGGTATTTCTGAAAACACGAAAATGCACTAGAAAATTGCTTATTTATCAGTCCATTCAAGTTGTGTGCTCCCCTTTTCTCGGTCACATCTTAACAGTGTTCAAATTAGAACAACTTAATTTTGATTGGATGCGGTGGCCTGAGCACGAACTGTCTGCTTGTTACGCCAAGGTGTAGATAGGGTTATCGGAACATTGGCTAGCGAAGATGATGCTAATACTGCTGAACATGGAACATCGTTGACCTTTGTAATACAGGCCTTATCTACATTCCCAATCAAAGCCATGTATAACATGGAAATATATGTTCTACCACCCAGTCCTAATGAGACAGAATGACTGACATCCAAAGAGACGCTAATTGCAAATAGGTTCACCGAGAGTTTTGTTTTAAAAATGCCACTAATTAAAGAAATACGAAATGTTAGATGTAGAATGTTATTTCATGACGGTATATTCTGACCATACCACTGGAAAGGAAAACATTCACCACATACATTTAGATTTTAAATTACACAGTCATACACTTTTTAAAAATTCTTTCTAGTCTTTCTTTTGTTATCTTTTACTTTTTTTCTTTCCGAACGAGTATTTTCTCTTCTTTTCATGATGCATCTTGTTTTTATCTGTCGAATGTCATGGAAAATCCTTTGTAAGCTGCATTTACTGGTTTTGTACTTCTTAAAAATAGTATCTGTTTTCTCATATATGTACAATAAATCTTGTAGAAATCTTTCTGGGGGTGTTATGGAGATTACAAGGAAAGTGGAACGTTCGAGCATAGATTTGCATTTAGAGGGTATCCAAATGTCTAAAGGAATGGAGTGTCTTGTGATATTTCCTATGCTCTGTTGGAATCCTTGGTCTACCAGTTGACTGACACTGGCCGTAAAGTACAGATTTCTATTCCTCTTGAAATCCATTTTATCAATCTCTATCCTGTAGGCTGGAATTATAGAAGATAAAATACAACTATAGAGCGAATCCGTATAAATGACATGAGTTGCGAATACAAGACGTCCTCTCTCTCTCTCTCTCTCTCTCTCGCGCGCGCGCGCGCGTACAGAAGAGTATGTTTTAAAGGGATTCCAAATATCAATTTTTTCCCCAAAAAGTTTTGCTAAATATTCTGTGTACAAGTTAAGACCACACCTTAAGATAGCTATATTTGGTCAAGATCATCAAAGCTATTAGAAATGTCAGTGTAGCCACCATGAAGTCAATTTTTAACGTATTCCATGAAATTTCATGAAGACGGTCACATGGCCATTGCAGCGGTATCCCAATTAAATTACGAAACCTGTTTTATCCTCAACTTTGGTCATCACAAAACAAAACGTCAAGTCGAAATCTGATACGAGATACGGTGAGGGGTAATGACTATAGTGATGTTGTTGTGGGGGGGGGAGGTTGGGGGGGTGCTGTTTTGTGGGGTTTTGTGGGGATTTTTGAAGTAGGCCACATTGAAAGCAAGGGCAAAATCGTGAAATGTTATGTTCGTCCATACGTGTGCAAAGACCTTAAACTCTCCCTACGCCGTTAAAGTCTGGACACTTGAAACTCGAGTCAGTTATAGTCGTATGGATGTAGATTGTGCCAAACTTTCAGGAATTTTGAATAAGTCGAGTTGAGTGGGTGGGAAACCAAGAAAATCCTTGAGTTGTTTATCTCACATGTTTAGGAACTGTCATATGTCATCCATAACCCAAATGTCAAAATGAAACCCCTGATTTTCCGCCCTGTGGTCTTTCCTAACCCACAGAGACTTAACTCCCATTATCATAATTTAAGATCCCTACCCTATAACCATATAAGCCTGTACTGGGCATGAAAAGGCAAATTTATACATGCTACTTATATATATATATATATATATATATATATATATATATATATATATATATATATATATATATATATATATATAAAAGCTGAGCAATTTTCATTTGCTCCACGCAAACAGATGCTAAAATTGATAAAAAAAAAATATTTTTTAAATTCGCTTACTGTAAGGACTGTTGCAGATTTTTTCTAACTGCATTTTTTTTTCTTTTTTACTATGTCGTCTCCCATGTTTGGATTGACAAAACCCGTAGTTCTGTTTTGGAGAGCGGCATGGAAGGCCATCTTTCAAGTTGAATATTTTCTGTTCGCAACAGCTGTAATAATAATAATAATAATAATAATAATAATAATAATACGAAGAAGAAGAAGAAGTTAAAGAAAAACAACAACTGAAACAACAACAATAAAACAAGAGCAAGAACAAGAAGAAGAACAAGAATAAAAAGAAATAGAAGAAGAATTGGCTCAAGTAATATTTTCGATAAAGTATCTGTGGTGTCGGAAGGACGAGGTAAGCTCTCAGGACCCTACACAAGAGAGAGAGAGAGAGAGAGAGAGAGAGAGAGAGAGAGAGAGAGAGAGAGAGAGAGAGATTGATTCGTACATACATTCCTTCACGGGAAGGTGTGTCATACAGCTGTTGTGAATATGGACAACATGTTCTTTCCTTTGGATCGTAACAATTTCTGGTTGATTCGCAAAACAGGAAATGTTCACCGTGTGTCTGCTGGCAATAATCGTCCTTCTCGTCACTCTGTTGAATTATGTATTGAAATTCTATCATTCGTCGTTTTTTTTATAGTTCAAAATATTTCGTTAGACATGACGTTCATGCTTAAAGTTATATAAGAATAGATCTGCGTCCAACACTTTTCTTAATTATTTAATTACCTTTTATATAGATTTCAGTTAAGATATGACTATCGATGATGTTACGCTTATAATAATAACAATATTAATGTTGAATATCATATCAACAAATTCAAGATGATATGGTTGTTATGTACACTGAATAATTTAACAAACACATAACGGACAACAAAATGGCAGGAAAATTGGATTAAGGAAGATTATTTGATTTATTGACTCTGATGTAATAATATTACCCTGGAAAAGTTTGTTGTGTTTCCATTGCATACTACGTGGGACTCGATACCTGAATAATAATAATAATAATAATAATAATAATAATAATAATAATATGGTACTAGCAGCCATGGCTGTGTTAATGGTTGCAATAGTGGTGGAGGAAATTACAGCCTTCATAAGTTTATTTCATGCCAGAAGGTCAGGTATTCACTAAATTCCAAAACCTGAGTATAAACACACACACACACACACACACACACACACACACACACACACACACCTTTTAATTTCGATATTCAGTTATGTACAAACTGATTTAAATACGACAGATTCTGAAGCTGTTATTAATTCAGTTAAAGAATAATTATTAACTTGAATATAGGTTAACAATTTATTTATTCAGTTAAAGAATGTTAAATTATAATAATTATTAACTTAAATATTAGATATAATTACGTTATTTATTCAGTTAAAGAATGCTATTAATAATAACTGTATGAAAGAAGACAAGTAGTTTAATATAAAAAAAAAACAACAAAGAATGCATCATGAAATCCCGTTTCGAGTCTGAGAGTGAGGTCTAACTTAAATGTTTCGTTACTACGGGGCCAATACTATTTATTTTTCTGATGTTGATTTTGCCTCTGTGTAGGGGTGGGGTGGGGTGGGGGTGTAATTTGGATCTTTAACGTAGCTTTAAAAAATGTTCAGTCATATCGCTACGATGTCATCAGTGCGACAGTTTCTAGTGATGTCTTGCGCTGGGGCATCATGCCGCAGACATGTAGCATCATGTCCCACCCAGTCACATTATCCTGACACCGGGCCGACCAGTCCTAGCACTAACCTCTTAATGCTGGGTGCCAAGCGAGGTAGCTGCTAGGGCCATTTTTATCAGTCTTTGGTATGACTCGACCGGGATTCGAACCCGCGACCGCCCGTATTCGACGCGATTTATCATTTGTTCATAAAGAACACAAATTATGCTCCTTCGAGGAAAAAACTCTGATATTATTGTTAGGATGGACATTATAGTTTATCAGAATTTTAATTTACTTTGTAATTGTCCATAGAATTATATTTTACCCAATTCGACCCACAGATGGCTATACAAACTTGTTCGAGTCACAACCATCAAATTGGAGAATTTGTAATATTTCTAAAATATTTCTAAATTAAAACGTGTAAACTACAAAACATGGCCTCAAAAAGCTGTAGAGTGATAAATTACTTTCCATATCTGCTTTAATTTGTTCAAGTGAAATAGTCCTAATGCATGCAACTTACCCGGTATGTTCTTTTTGATGCCGTCCTTGCAACACAGTTCTAAACCGAAACTATATGGCTTCTTCACATCTGTAAGTACAGATTCTTGAAGTTAAATTGATATCAACATGTAAATAAAGTATCGTACACGATGGCTTATTTAAAATATGAATGATATGAGTTGAATAATTTATATCTTTTTGGAATGAAATTGACCAACATCAAAATAATAGATAACTCAGACCACTAATCATGTGATTACGCACATTTGACGCCTCCGAGAAGCTAATGGACAAACATTGCGACACTATCTAGTCCATGGTCGCAAGCCACGGGCAACAATCCGCTTATGCTCCTTTATCGCTAGTGGATACCTCATCTTCGCTAACCAAGGTTTCGATATGTTAGCCCAGTCTACACCTTGGCTGATCGAGCAGATATTTTTGGGCTTCGGACCTGTGAATTTCACTGGATGCGGCGGCAAGCCACCGCGTCCAATCAAAATTAAGTTGTTCAAACCTGATCACTCTTTCTACATGATCAAGACATGGGAGAACACTACATGAATGGACTCATAAATAAGCAATTATCCACTGCTGGTCCGAGTTTGTACGAATACCATTCACTCACATACACCAGTAATGGCTTCTCTTTGGTACGTAATCAAAGTATTCTTTTGAAGTCAGTTGCCTCCACCATTTTCGGCCAATGTACAATGCACCGCTGTTACACGCTATTGGTTAGTTGGCATTACATACTAAGCGAGGCGACTCCTGAAATCCAATAGATGTCGTTTGGACAAAGCACTAAAATATCTGCTCGATCTGCCAAGGTGTAGATAGGGTTAACATACCGAAACCTTGGCTAGCGAAGATGTGGATGCCTGTGGTGAGATTTCCTCGTTTCACATAAATATGTATAAACCTGCTTAACCAATCATTACGAGAGCGAATAAAATTTTCTCGGCATTGTGTCCCAAGCGGAACATCCTCGGTTAATTCAGCGAGACAAAAATATGCTTGAAATGTATGTCGTCGCAGTAATTTACAGACAAATCATACATTTTGTTAGCGAATATTTTTCCAAGTAAAAAGAAATCAATCTATTTGGGCTGCTTCTGCTATTACTACGATTAGACTAATATTAAGACTGACCGAGAAGTTACGAATGAAAAGAATAGAGGCATTTGCAACTTCTTGTTCAATCCTTAAACTGCTGAAGTGGTCCGACTGCAAAACTTGGCATACATTCAAGGTATCAAGCCATCGACGGGACATGCTTTTGTACACACCTTTATGCAAACAAACATTTTGTAATTGCCATCAGCGGGGTCTATATTCAGCTGATCGTACACGCGACCACAAGTTTTTATACATCGAAGTTTCGTCTATGTTTCGGGAAAAGAATAAATCTAATTCCCCCATCTGGACTATCTGGATATCGACTGTCAGAATTACAAGGCTCCTACTGACTTCTTCTCAGCCATATCGTTTCGAGAAATCAACAAATCATTCCAAAATTTGTAAATAGTTATTATAATCAATACATTATTGCCACAAGCAGCTTGTCGGAGGAAAATGGCGGACGTAAGCAATGCCTGGAGGTGTGTCTAATTTACGCTAGTTGACTGGTTAATTGATTAGCATGATTGACAAGTGGCGATAGGTCAACTAGTAAACGACAACAGAACAGTTAAGAACACAGTGAACACGGTTTTACCTTTACAACACTTCTGTTCCCATATATCCTTATACTTGGGGTAGATCCCGTAGCAACAGATTTCTTCATTATAGCTGTATGTAGAAGGCAATCCAGATCCATTTTCACAAAGGTACGTAGTCCCTGAAAGAGATGAACATACAAGAGTCATCAATGATAGTGGTGGCAGCAGCAATAACAACAACGGCAGCAGCAATAATAATAATAAGAAGAAGGTTAAATAAATGCCGTGGTTGTCATCACTAACAGCAGCAGTATTACGTAAAACAGCTGCAAAAGCACAGGATATTTATTCGCTTTTTTCAGTTTGATTAGGTGCTCTCTAATCCTTACCAACACGTTATAAACCCTAGGGCGTGACCTTTTGTACTGCAGTTACGTCAGCATTGCCACCTCGCACATGCATCCACTTTATTTACTAAACTTGTGCGCCCATTGAGTCAACACCATATCTTGTAGTGTACAGAAGATAGCATTACACAAATGTCAAAGTTTCTGCTTTTAAAGTTGCATCAAACGTTCAATTTCTTTCTAATAATTATTTTATCCGACAATTTATTACACTTTTTTTAATTGAAAGAGAAAGAAGGGCATATCCAATTGCCAGTCCAAACTCATGTGAGCTGCACAAACGTAATCTCACCAATCCCCAACATTTAGATTGTTTTGCTTTAATCACATTATTTTCTGATTCAAAAGGCAAAGAGGGGATTAAGTAACGTAGTGTACATAGTTGTCTTGCAAGAGCGGGAATGCTTGTTGTGGACCAGTAAAGGCATACATCAGTAAACTGTATGTAGAAAGGGGGAAGGCTTGGTACGATGACCAAAATATTTGGAAGTAGATAATAACTAGTATAATAATGATATCATTCTTAAAAAGGAAGATGAGGAGAAGGAGGGAGGGAGATCCAATAGAAAACACGCTCGCGCCAGAATATAATAAACGACAATATAAATCAAAAGCGGTAAATAATGTCGCACACCTGAAGACTAATAGTTTTTGTTGCTGTCTTCAAAGAAAATCTATTTATGATTTTAACACGGCAGCAGCACCGACAACAGTAGCAACGTTTACCTTATCAACACCATCTTACTATCTCGTGGACAGCTCTGCTGAAATAATTGTACTTATCTTCGTATTCTTATCTACCACCTCCACCGCCATCACCACCACCACTACTACTACGATGACGACGTCGACGATGATAACAATAACTACTACTACTACTACTACTACTACAGCATCACCACAGCTACTATTACCTCTACTGCTACTTCTATACACCACAGACAATGTAAGGGGTAGAATAACACTAGAAGAAATACCTGTCGCAAGCGTGAGGCCCGTCAGCAGAGTTACGGTTAACATTTCCATTATCGACACTAAGCTGTAGTAGGTCGGCTTCCTTTGTGTAGGCAGTGGTAGGTGACGACTTTTAATACTGATAATCTGTTGGGTTTTCCAGGATATATTTTGCACGTCGGGTTACACTGAACACATGATTAAATATTTGATCATTTTCATAGACTTTGTAGGGCATTTCCCAGGAAACTTCACACCATAACTTATCAAATTCATCCATTGTCAGTTCTTACTTAGGTATGTTAATTCACATTTCAGATTTATTAATACATTAAGGTACTCCCATATGTGTCTGTGTGAGTGTGCGCGCACGCACAAGGTATCATGCCAGACTCCTTCAAAATCTTTTGAAGCAAAATTTTCTATTAAGGAATACCGTTGGATTAGTTTTAAATGTGCACAACGGTCTTGGAGTTTGATCCATTCATTTCAGGTAGTACGGAGATTGAAGGGGGGGGGGATAAGGTGGCTGGATGGATAGAAGAAATCAACGAAATAAGGCAAGGCTGCATGAGCCTTTATTAAAGATACATGTATCTACTTCAAAATAATTACCAAATGTAGATCAAAATACAACAGAATATCGACCATCTTGTGTGCCAACATGTGTTACGTGTCTACGCTCGTACAAACGTAACAAGAAAGAGTGAAGCCAACACGCTTTGTAAAATTTAACAAGCAATTTATTTCCCTAGAAAAACAAGGTAAAAATAAGAAAAAGGACTTACAGTTTATGAATCTAATCCAAAATTGATCCAAAAATTAAAAAATATAAGTCCTATTAATAGAACGTTCTAAGTGAGTCACAGTTCGAATCCCGATGAAATTCCAAGATGGAAGGCGGTGACGTCTTCGATGATCTGCTTTGTCCTGATGTGTCAACAGTTCTTTGTTGGATCACAAAGAAATAATATTCCAGTTTAGAATTCCTGAATAAATTTTGATAAATGCCTTTGTCCAAGAGTTCTGATGAGCCCTAGTATTTTCCAGGGTAAATAAATTACTAATTTCAAAAAATAGAACAATTCAACTCAAACTGGTCACAACCAAAACACCTTCGAGCTTCAAAGGTTAAAAACACAACTGGCTATTTCTTCTTAAGATAACGACTATACAGTAAATTAAGACGTAAAACAGTTTCCCGGATGGGCTCACGTAATGACCTCTCTACAGAACAACGTAGAAATATCATATGCCTAAAATCAAGTACTCTAGTATAGCCTTAACTAAAATCAATGATTTTTTTTTACTCTGGGAAAATAAAAATAAAAAAGTTGTTTACATAGAACTGCCTTACTGGTCCTGACTCAAGGTCAGCAAAAGATATAATGTTTCAACTACTGGCTGTTTATCAGGTCAAAAACAGAACTGAATTGAATTTCTGAAGAAAGAAAAAAATCAAATCCAGTAGACAAAATTATCATTACAGTAACACGTAATGGAATAAAATAAAATATTTAAAACTAACAAACAAGTAATTAAATTACATATACATAACACATTATCAATGTACACTCTGCTATATTTTAATCAATGTAGAAATATGTAGGATCAAAGAAACTGATATTTTCATTTGTAAGTCTCTGGTGTACGTTTTAATTGACATAAAATACATGCAAGTACTGTTCTTCCTTTATTTATAGAGACTGATCCAAAACAATTGCTGCAAAATTGTCAAGCGAACAGTATAAATAAATGTAGCTTCCAAGGTTATCAATGCAAAATAATAACGATATTTCTTCCATTAATTACAACAGCATACATATACTGAAAGGCAGAGATTTGTTTTCTAAAACAAATATCATCTAATACTGTCTAGAATGTTTTGGTATGTATGTATGTAGGTACGTACGTACATATGTATGTATGTATGTATGTATGTATGTATGTATGTATGTATGTATGTATTATTATTATTATTATTATTATTATTATTATTATTTGTCGAATACATCGGAATGCAACAATATTCTTTCCAGTACTAGAATGTTGAGCACGAGGTCAGATCTTACTTAGGAAAACTTGAAATGAAATCTTTCATTTGAGACAACGAACATTGTAATGTTAGCCCCCATTTTATTTTACTTTCGTTTTAACTAGTTTGTGGTCAGGGTTGGTTTGAGTCTCAAGCTCGGCCAACGTGGTTATATGAGAAAGCTTGCCAGTAGCTTCGCGTGGGTAGGTAGATATTACCAGGGTTTTCCCTGGTTGTTCTTCCACCAATTATACTGGCCGCCATGTATAGCCTATCATGTGTTGAAACATGGCGTTATACCCACCACAACCACTACCACAAGAACTATCTTGTGTGTCAACCGAATGTAACGACCATATTTATTTTCTATTATGTAAATTGCGCTGTGTGGCCTGTTTTCCTATTGGTTACTTGCCAAAACCAAACCCGGTTTTCTAGGGGACATTACTATTCATGTATTTATTACATTTTCATAAATAGATTATTGTTTAGTACAATGTCTTATAAACACTTTTAGACGTGATTCATCGTAACAAATGTTTGTCTACTGGATGATAATGCGGTCATTTATCTACAAGTGAGCAAGTGTTCGTGTGTTCCGTTTACATATAAAAATTAGTTATAATATATATTGATATTTTTTGCAAGGCAAATACATGGAGTGGAACGATACCCATATGAAAAAGGCATCTTTGACTTTTATTTATATTTTTGAGTCTCTGGATGATACTACCGCAACGTCGGTTCTGGTTTAGGCGTCGGGGCACGCGCCTAAAAATGCATAAAGATATGTAGATTCCTCTGCATCTGAATCATTTTTTTTACAGTGTGATAGGACCAGTTTGGAACGGTTTTTAATGCACCTACCCATCTGATAAAGCACATTCACGTACATTATTAGCACACTCCTGGTTACGTTTTTGCGTGAATTCATGTTTTTGGTATTCTTTATACATAATGCTAAACCTGGAGTCATGAAACTTAATGAAGGGACTGGCCTTAATAAACACGATACACTCATTAAAAAGTAGGTTATTGGGACGCATATTTTACGTTTAACGGACTCTGGCTAAATTTTGTAATTTAAGTTAATTTCTCAAGATATGTTCATACTAAAATCCTCAAACTAAACGATCTTATACAACTCTAATAGTTTCACAACTTTAGAACAAAAGAAAGTCACTTTAATTTACGTTTGGTTTCGTATCTGCGTTTAGCTCATGACTTCATATTTTTTGTTGCATCGTCCAATGCCTGGAAATTTGGAAAGTGGTTGCATCTTGATTACTATACCCTTATCACAAAGGTAGGTCATTGTGGCTCATATTTCACTCTTCAACGACTTTGGATAAATTTTATATTTTAACTGTTCATGCAAGAATCATAAAATACGACGATTATGTACATTATTGTTACTATCGCACCCGTACCAAAAGGTCACTGTGACCTAAAATTCACATTTTACAGACTAGGTTAACCTTTTGCATTGAGTTCCTGACTCCAAAGTTTATATGTATGTTATGTACATGCTGTCCTTTCTAGGATCATGAAATTTCGATGAACACTACTTCCTCAGTGTAAAAGAAAGTCATTATGACCCATATTTTACCCTTCACTAACTGCGGCTAAATTTTGTATCTGATGTTAATTTCCCAGGTATTCCGCAAGATTGAATCGGGTAATTGAGGATGATATGCATCTCTGTAAATGCCACACTCTCACAGCAAAATAAGCTCGTCATGACCTATATTTTCCTGTTTTTTACTAGCTTTGGTTAACATTTTGCATCTATCTCAGGACCAAATGGGGTCCGATATGCTATATAAATGCTATCCTTCCCAAAATCATGACACTTGGTGTGGTGATGCATCTTGATAAATACGACACCCTGACTTTATTGAATCTGTGTGTTTAAAATGAATTTTTGTGTCGTTTATGCTTCAATCAGTTTAATAGAAAATTGTATGCATCTCTGTTCATATTACACCACTGCAACAATAGAAGGTCATTGTGACTTACATTTTATGCTTTATTAATGTAAGTTAAGTATTTTTATTTAACCACATATATTTTTCCAAGTTATATACATCCCAGCTTGCACAGTAGGCCCTTTCTGACCAGTGAAGTTGGAAGAATGAATCAACGTGTTTATTCCATGGTAAACTTTCTATATTAATGACAAAACACAGTATAATAGGTTAACTGTGTATTGAGCATTTGAACGATTATAGAAACTAAATTAACAGATTGCATGCTTTTTAGGCGAGATGGTTAAACAATGTAATTACTGACACATGAAGTATACTTCTCAGAGTGGTCATACCGTTTGTCACTCCAAGGTAACTCAGAGCCTGTAACTTTCACCCATGCATTCCAGTAATGTAGTGACTAATCAAGGTAATTACCGATCCATGAACTATACTTCCAATAATGGTCACACTGAGTGTCACTCCGAGGTTACTCAAAGCCTGTAACTTTCACCCATGCATTCCTGTGGTGTAGTGGCTAATCAAGGTAATTACTGATGCATGAACTTTGCTTCCAATAGTCCAATAGTAGTCATACTGAATGTCACTCCAAGGTTACTCAAAGCCACCGTGTTTCACCCAGCAATGATAATACTTCTGAAGCAGATATTAGTACAATGACTTTAAAAGAAAAAAAAAAAAAAAAAAAAAAAATTATCTCTGGTTATCAACTCAATATATTACCTCTATTTTGATATCATAAAGAGAATGTTCTTTTTGTTTTATGTCTTCAATGCCCTTTCACACGGGTCACATTTCATTGTAAAGATTACTTTAGTTATTTTCTGCATGATAATTAATGTTTACAATAGCTACTGGAGACCACTCTATTATATGTTTGTCGCTGTGCTGTTATAGGTGGCACGGTGCAGTTTCGTAAATTGGCCCCTGGCAAATTTCTTAAC